>CAXHJY010000503.1:25000-62500 GCA_964016885.1 Eledone cirrhosa | reverse complement strand
GGGCTTGTTCTAGTGCTAAAAAGAATTATTATTATCGAGGTTAACTTTGCCTTTTATCCTTACAGGGTCGATAAAATAAAGTACCAGTAATACACTGGGATAATTGCTGGCCTTGTGCCAAAAGTAGAAACAATTATTATAGCACCGATAAAATCTTTCGTAGTATTCTCTTTATTTTCTGAGTTCAAATCCCACCAAGGTCAACTTTGCAATTCATCTTTCCGGGAGAGACAAAATAAAGTACCAGTCAAGTACTGGTGTCGATATAATCAACTGGCCCTGCCCTTCAAATTGCTGGCATTGTGCCTAAATCAGAAACAATTATTATTATTATTTATAAAAAGTTTTTCATACCTTGAATTTGGTATCCGACATATTTTTTTACTTCTTCCTGTTATGTATTTTTAGCTTTTTTGTTTTGGTTTTGTTTTTAAATTATTGTTTTTAAAATATTATTTTTAAATTATTATTTTTTTTTAAATTAATTTTTCTTTCAGTTAATTTAATATAATAATGTCTCGTTTCTTCGCCGCAGCTGTGTAATGTTTGTGGTAGGTAAAAACAACTTGGTCCGCGATTTCCGTCGGGATATATAGATATACAGCCTGTTTTTAATCCCAACTTGGTTATTAAAGCTGTCTGCAATTCCTCTTCCGAGATCAGCCATTATAAACCACCTTATCTAAGAGGTTTGCTGACGCAGAAGGGGGAGTCGATTGAAGCAGCGCGTGCCAATCAGCAGGCGCGACCAATCGACGCCGTTACTTTAGCCTTGTTTCGCGTGCGCTCAACCTCAACTAGCTTTTATCAGCCAATCAATCGCTTCGGCTTTCATTCTTCTTCTTCTTCTTCTTCTTCTTCTTCTTCTTCTTCTTCTTCTTCTTCTTCTTCTTCTTCTTCTTCTTCTTCTTCTTCTTCTTCTTCTTCTTCTTCTTCTTCTTCTTCTTCTTCTTCTTCTTCTTCTTCTTCTTCTTCTTCTTCTTCTTCTTCTTCTTCTTCTTCTTCTTCTTCTTCTTCTTCTTCTTCTTCTTCTTCTTCTTCTTCTTCTTCTTCTACACCGTCGTCATCATTAAAAACGAACTGAAAGTAGAATCATTATAGCTTTCAACAAAATGCCTTGTGTTATTATTTAGTTACGGACCTTTTCTTTATGACAAGCTCAAACTTTATCTTTCATTCTTCCGGGTTCCGATAAAATAAGTATTACTCACGTACTGTAGTAGATAATATTGACTTGTCCCTTCTTTCAAAAATTGTTGACCCTGTGCCTGAATTAGAAACCACTGCCTAATCTGAATATTACACATACTTGTTACACCTTTTTCTCAGTTCTCTGCACAACACCTTCATATTGTAATTTTTCTTTGTAATGTCTCCTTCATCCGATGCTCTTTTGCCAAATAAAAGAAATTATCGGTTGATTGGCAGTATCGGTAGAACGTCAGACAATATGCTTTATGACATATAGTTACGGCCCTTTACGTTCTGAGTTCAAATCCTGTAGAGGTTAATTTTACCTTTCATCCTTACAATTTCGAGAAATAAAGTACCAGTAACGTACTGGTTCGATTTAATCGACTTTCGCCTTCCCTTCAAATTGCTGGCCTTGTACCAAAATTAGAAACAATTAGTAATAGCATTATCATCGTAATCAAGAATGTCCCGGCACTTTTGCTCGACCTGCTAAATGTATGTACACACACACACACACACACACACACACATATATATATATATATATATATATATACATATATAAATATATACATATATATACATACATATATTATATATATATATATATATATAATATACATGCATATACATATATTTATATAAGCGTACATGCATATATATATATATATGTATATATATATAAACATACATGCATATACATATATATAAGCGTACATGCATATATATATGTATATATATATATATATATATTTAATACAATAACAGAGATAGCTTTAAGCTATATATATACATATATAAATATATATGCATGGATGTATGTATGATCTAGGTATGTATCTACGTATGTATATATTATGTATGTATGCACCTATGTATGTGTGTGTCTGTATACTCTCTGCTAAACATTCTCTCTTTTCTCATTCATTTTTCCAGTGAACGTCTAGCTTCCGAAACGTTAACACGCTTTCCAGCTATTTCAAGCTTTAAACTAATATATCATCATTACACTGTATTCTTTTCAGTCAGAGTTTATAACACATCGGTGCTATAACATGTTCCAACCGTGGTAATGACCCCTTTTTCTCTAATTCTTATTACCTTGACAATTATAATCTTACACGCATTGTCGGGCTTCCAAATAATTAAACGTATTTCCTAGTTATATTTGTATTTCCTGTTCCACAATGCTTCAAGCAAACTACAACAATTTATATGTATATATATATATATATATATATATATGTGTGTGTGTGTGTGTGTCTGTGTGTGTGTGTGTGTGTGTGTGTGTGTGTGTGTGTGTGTGTATACATATGCAGATATATATATATAAACAGATATATATATATATATATATATATATATAATAAGTTATTCGGGGTTTAAACGGAGGTAACCACAGTAAGTAAGGTACTCAATACATAGCAGAGTATATATATATATATGCAGAGAGAAATACGTATATATATATATATATATATATATATATATATATGAGTCTGGAACTAGCTGTTGAAACGGCAAGAGCTCAACTGTCGGGGTCCTGAATCAATTTCATAAACATACTCTACTACCCCAAATATCGTAATGGTCTAACCGGTTCCTTACGGCATCCATCCCGATTTATATATATATGTGTGTGTGTGTGTCTGTCTGTCTGTCATTAATAATTGTTTCTACTTTTGGCACAAGGCCAGCAATTACTCAGTACATTACTGGTACTTTATTTTATCGATCCCGTAAGGATGAAAGCAAAGTTAACCTCGGCGGGATTTGAACTCAGAATGGCAAGGGCCGTAACTCTATGCGTCAAAGCATGGCGTCCGACCCTCTACCGATACTGCCAATAATGATGGCAATAGCATTGACTGTATTAATTTTGCAGTCCAGGATTGGTATGCTATCTACACCAGTAGATATATGAACAATGGCACAAACAAGGAAATTTGCGTTTTGATAAATTACGAGAAACCTCGAGTTTATGTTGTTTACTGACACAAAGAAGTAATTATGGATAAAAAATAATGTTTTTAAAATTCTATTTCTAGGATATAATTTACATAATTTAAAATCAAAAATTTAGGAAATTATTCTATAAGGCATGAAAGAAAAAGCAATTTTATTTTATCTGTTGTACATAAACATATTATGTCAACTATATTTTATAAACAGAAGTTATACAATGATGGAAACATTTGAAAACAAAAGATAATGTTCAGTATATATACACAAATGTCATACGGGATTAAATGTATGAGTAGCTTTGGAGAAATAACTATTTACAGAGACAAAATTAGGGTTAGAACCTAGAATTTTATGATTTAAAAGCGAACTTCTTATTGTAGCAATGTGGGTGTAGAATTGCAGACAGATATTTACAAACACATGTGGCGTATTATTATGGTTGATTCTTTCATCCTTACAGAGTCGATAAAATAATGTACAAATAAAGGATTGGGGTGAATTTAATCGACTTTCCCCTCCCCTAAATCAAAAACCATTATTGTGGTTGATTACTGATTTTTGTCATATATATATATTTAATAGGGTTTTAGAGATTTTGACAGTTCGTATTTTCAAATTTGAATATGAGCAAAATGTTGTTCCGATCGGAATGGGTTTACAACCCCTGACATTGGACAATGTAGTCTTAGATTGAATATATGCTATGGATGGAATTCACTTACTTCGGGTCTCAAATAATCGTCCTCTACCCCAGCTAATTCATTTTTCAGATTACCCCAACCATTCGCTCTTATCCACCCGACCCCTGCTTATTAAATTGTGCTAATCTATCTCCGGCGAAAATCTATTTTAAGTGGTAGCATCCCTTTATATATTAGAAACCATTATACAAGACAAAAAAAAGTAGATTATTAAAAATCCCATACGTTATAAAATAAATAGTTGGGGTCTCAATATGTAAACTAAACGACTAATTCTGGCTTTTTTTAAAAAATCAACGGAGACAACCTAGAAATATTAATAATCGACCCACTCCTTTGCACTTATCCCCCGCCCCCATTATTTGAGACCTGAGAGTATAGTGTTTTCCTTGTGAATTTTGTAGAACATATTTTTAAATTTGCGCATCTTTGGATTAAGGCTCTGGATATCACACAGGCACGTGTGCCCATAGAGGAATCCTCAGATAACAACACTGTGAGACAATATATGACAAATATGGCTCTTCAAAGTACTCTCCATCCGATGAGATATCACAACTTCCGTCACTTACAAACCGCACACACCAACTCAAACACACAGACACGAACTAATACAGTGCACAAACGCAGTGCAGAAATATTATGTGTTTATAGTGATATAGTAATACAAATACCTACATACATACAAACCTACATACATATATACATACATGCATATGTACAGCATACATACATACAACATACATACATATATACATACATAATACATACACCATACATACACAAATAAATACATAAGCATATATATATATATAGGAAGACGATCGACTTTCGTCGAATCGGACCGAGGGAACAATGTTTCCGTTGGTCTTTCCAATTGCTAATACTATCTATCGGTCGTAGAAGGAGCAACGTGAAATAAAGTGTCTTGCTCAAGGACATAACGCATCGCCTGGTCCAGGAATCGAACTCACAACCTTACGATTGCGAATCCAATTCTCTAACCACTCAGCCACACGCCTTCATATATATATATATATATATATATATATATACTCGTATATACACACGTTATATATATATATATACACGTAGATTCATACATACATACATAAGCATACATACAGATACCCACACAAACACACACACACATACATACACATACACACATACACAAACACACACACATTAACACCGTATAGAGGTAACAGGTTTGTTCCACCTCGGTGATCCGTGATGGGATTGTTCTCTCCTATCACGTCTCCACTGCTGAACACAACACATGGCGCCGTTCATACGTGTAAAACATGTGTAAATGTAACGGAAAATGTTCGATCGGTTGTGTAGAAGGTTGCGGTAGTTCTCCTGTAGTAGTAGTAGTAGTAGTAGTAGTAGTAGTAGTAGTAGTAGTAGTTGTTGTTGTTGTTGTTGTAGTAGTAGTAGTTGTTGTTATAGTAGTAGTAGTAGTAGTAGTAGTAGTAGTAGTTGTTGTTGTTGTTATAGTAGTAGTAGTAGTAGTAGTAGTAGTAGTAGTAGTAGTAGTAGTAGTAGTAGTAGTAGTAACAGCAGCAGCAGCAGTAGAATGTGAGACGATTTGAGGTGAGCTGTGTAAGAAAGAGCAAAAGATGGATGGTTTGTGTAGGAGTTGTGTTTCAGTGTACGTAGGTGAAAGCTGTGTGTACGTGTGTGTAAATGTGTGAATGAAAGCTGTGTGTACGTGTGTAAAAGTGTGTGTAAATGTCTGTGTGTAAATGTGTGTGTGTAAATGTGTGTGTGTGTAAATGTGCGTTTGTGTAAATATGTGTGTGTGTAAATGTGTATGTAAATGTGTGTGTAAGTGTGTTTGAGTGTAAGTGTGTGTGTGTGTGTATAAATGTGTATGTATGTAATTTGCATTCACGAGATCGTCAAGGCTGGAATGCTTTAGTTAGATCATATCTCTATTCGTCCATGGCTGACCTGGGGTTAAACAACAACCACAACGATTCGGTAACGGCCTTGTCTAGTCTAGATTTTACCGATACACCACCGTGCATGCAAACGTGAGTGTTTGTGTGTGTGTGTGAATGTGTGTCTGTGTGTGTGTGTGTGTATGTGTGTGTGGGTGTTAGGGTGGAGAAGCTATGCCCTTCCCCTCATCCCCACCCACACGCCTTACACAGACAGGCCAAAAACTCTTGACCCTATATTGTCTACCTGTCTATTGTATGTAAACATTTACCGTGAAGACGTTTCGTACACCTTCACCGCTGCAATAGCGAGAGTAATGAATCAGGCACAAAGACACCACACGCTGAAAAGAAGTGGTAGTAGTAGTAGTAGTAGTAGTAGTAGTAGTAGTAGTAGTAGCAGTAGCTTGAACCTTTATTTCAGAGCTACGCAAAATTTAATCGGCTTCAACGACCGGACGAAACTCAATACCACAGTGTAATAACTGTTTCTACTATAGGCACAAGGCCAGCAATGTTTTTTTTTGGCGGTGGGGGGGGGGGGGATTAAATCGACCCCAGTACATTACTGGTACTTTATTTTATCGACCCCGTAAGGATGAAAGGCTAAGTTAACCTCGGTGAGATTTGAACTCAGACCGTTCAAATCCCGCCGAGGTTTCTAATTTAGGCACAAGGCCAGCAATTTGTGGAGCGAGGAAAATCGTCGATATCACCACAGTATTTGACTGGTATTTCACTTTATCGATACTGAAAAATTATAAGACAAGGTTGAACTTGACCGGATTTGAATTCATCAGGGAAAAGGCCGCAAACAAATCCCACAAAGCATTTTGTTCGACGCCCCACAGATTCGGTCAATCCACCGCCCTATGGTCAATAATAATAATTATTATTTCTTGTATAGGCACAATGCCAGCAATTTTTGGAGAGGGGAAAGTCGATTAAATCGAACCCAGTACGTTACTGGTACTTTATTTTATCGACCCAGTAAGAATGAAAGGCAAAGTTAACCTCGGCGGGATTTGAACTCAGAACGTAAAGGACCATAACTGTATGCTGCAAAGCATGGTGTCCGACGCTCTACCGATGCTGCCAATCCACCGCCATATGACCAATAATAATAATAATAATAATAATAATAATGATTTCATTTATTAGCCACAAGGGCCGACATGTAGGGGACAATACAAAGACAGGGACAAAGGAGAGGGGCAATTTATAAAGATTTTCCAATTGTGCTATATTTTCACAATATATGTTAATTACTAGTATCATTATTTAAATGTAGGTGGATTGGCAGTATCGGTAGAGGGTCGGACGCCATGCTTTCCAGCATAGTTACGTCCCTTTACGATCTGAGTTCAAATCCCGCCAGGGTTAACTTTGCCTTTCATCCTTACGGGGTCGATAAAATAAAGTACCAGTAATGCACTGGGTAATTGCTGGCCTTGTGCCTAAAGTAGAAACAATTGTAGATAATATAGATAATTAAATAAACAAATAAATGAATAAATAAATGGATAAGTAATGTTATAATTCACACATACAAAGGATATGTGCAGTCCCTCTTCATTCATATGTTACTAGATAGATATAGATAAGGGCAGCAGCAACGAATTACCTCTAGCACCAGTGGCCAACCAATACAAGCTGGAGATAAAATATGTAGCAACAAGGGCGGTGCCCCAGCATGGCCTTAGCTGGATGGCTGGAGCAGGTAAAAGAGTAAATATACATATTATACACACACACATATATATATTTATAGGTATATGCATACACATACATATATATACATATATTGGAAAATGTGTGAGATCCTTGGTACAGTTAGGTATATTTGAAAAAAAGGAAAAGAATGACTTCACTTGTAGTGTTAAAAAATGTTATGATTTAATGTTATAATATAATATTATGAGTTGCTAGATCCAGATGTATATATATATATATATATATATATATATATATCAAAAGTATATATTGAGTTAGAAACTCAATTAAAATAGCTCAAGGAAACAATTTCCCGGGCCGTGTAATATAATTCAATATAATAAAGATAGATAAACATATATATACCTATATGTGTTCTTATAATTTTGAACACAAATATGTATATATCTGTGTTTATCTCTCTTTATCATATTGAATTATATTACATATATATACAGTATATATATATATATATATATATATATATATATATAACGGAAGAAATGTGGTAAGGAACCAGGTGGACCATAACGCACCAAAGTACTCAATACTTAAGGTAGTAGAGTGGGTAATAGGAACGAGTGAGGTCCTACTCGTTCCTATATATATATATATGTAAAATATATATTTAACAGTAAACACACCGTTTTATACGATTCCTTTGTAACGCCCAAAATATCTTTTTTTAATTTTAAGTAAATATCGGATTTATAATA
The DNA here is from genome assembly GCA_964016885.1 of Eledone cirrhosa. Classification (NCBI taxonomy): domain Eukaryota; kingdom Metazoa; phylum Mollusca; class Cephalopoda; order Octopoda; family Eledonidae; genus Eledone; species Eledone cirrhosa. The sequence goes on along the minus strand of CAXHJY010000503.1, from coordinate 54,262 downwards.
TATTTGAAAAGACACGTGCTTTTTCTAAAAGAAATGAATTATTTTCTGTTCCTTCCTCTTCTCACTCTCTATTTCTATTTCCTCTTTTATTTTCCATATCTTCTGATGAAAGACTAGTGTTCGAAACGTAAACACTCTTTTCCTGCTACATCAAGCGTTAAACTAGTGTATTTCTTCATTACACACACACACACACACACATACACACACACACACATGTGTGTATATATATATATATATATATATATATATATATATATATATATATATATATATGGGTAAATCTCCGGGTAACAAGATCCGGTGGTGGAGAGAGAGATGTAAGTGGGTGTACGTTGAGATGCGTGGCGTGTATAAGACTGTAGCGTGTAGAGGAATGAAGGAAAGAGCGTAAAGGATAAAAATAAAAATAACAACACGAGATAGAGTTACCTTGGGAGAGATTTAATTGTCCCTGTATATTTCGGATTCACATCCATCAACTGGGGTTTTTCCGGGGAGGGGGGGAGTGTTCTGTCGGAAAGGTGCGAAACGTGTCCTCCGCTGTTCGTTGTTTTGAATATATATATATGGCTGTGCGGATAATGGTTTAACCATCGTCTCAGTGTGTTTGGCCTTTTAACGTATGTTGTAGCTCTGGTTCGTTAGAATTATTGAGCGCTTGCCACACATCTCGGAAGTTGTTTTTCGCTAATTTCCAAAGCCAAAATACGATTCTCGCTAATTTATATTTGTATATATATATATATATATATATATATATATATATATATATATATATATTTATATATATATATATATATATATATATATACACCCACTTACATCTCTCTCTCCACCACCGGATCTTGTTACCCGGAGATTTACCCATATATATATATATATAGAGATAGATAGATAGATAGATGTGTGTGTGTGTGTGTGTGTGTGTGTGTGTGTGTGTGTGTGTGTGTGTGTGTGTAACGAAGAAATACACTAGTTTAACGCTTGATGTAGCAGAAAAAGAGTGTTTACGTTTCGAACACTAGTCTTTCATCAGAAGATATGAAAAATAAAAGAGGAAATAGAAATAGAGAGTGAGAAGAGGAAGGAACAGAAAATAATTCATTTCTTTTAGAAAAAGCACGTGTCTTTTCAAATATATTATAAATCCGATATTTACTTCAAAAAAGATATGTTGGGCGTTACAAAGGAATCGCTGTGTTTACTGTTAAATATATATTTTACTATAGTGTTACCGTCATTTGGAGGGGTAAGTTTGGGAGTATGTATATAGAAATAATTGCTTCTACATTTGGCACAGGGCCGTCATTTTGAAGGAAAGGGGAATCAATTAAACCGACCCCTGTGTGTTACTGGTACTTTATTTTTCGAACCCCGTAAAGCTCGTCACGGTGGAATTTGAACTCAGAACGTAAAGGGCCATAACTCTATGTTACAAAGCAACCGATAATATCAATAACAATAAATAATTAAATGTATGAAAATATTTAAAAGCATTTGACTAAAACAAAAAAAAAAACGATTAATAATTTTCTTCAGGCTCCACCACTATAGTTATATAGTGTTAAAGAGAGCACTGATTTAAGAAAGGGTAAAGGAATATATATTTTCATATACGCACATTTCATGTGTAGAGGAACGAAAAGAAAATTAAAAGAAAACGCAAACTCCGTAAAAACGTTCAGCGGCCGACAATTACTTGCATGGATAGGCCCAATATTTCCACACGTGTCTGCCCTAGGAGTAGCACGCATCTCTTCATCGAGGTTATAAAGGCCGGTTTCATTCCTACAGCGTTCTTTCCTGTGTTTTGTTTCTGTGTTATCTGGTTTAACGATCAATTCTGTTTCGATGTATTAATCAAGTAACACTTACTGTAGTTGCGTATGTGTGTATGTTAGTGTCTGTGTTTTATTACCAAGGTATGACTTCGACTTTTCTACCGTGTTATCGTGTGTAATCTAACGATTATACGCCATTTTCGTACATGTATATTTGGTCGCGTCGTTCATATTGTTTCTTAGTTTTCATGCAGGTACCTACCTATTTTGCTTGGTCGCTGCCATCTCGTCTTGTCTCTTATTTTTCTGGCAGTCACTAGTTTAGTTTGACTGGTCATTGCAGCAAATTTCTAGATTATATGTTGGCTACGAACCTTACTGCCGAAAGTCAACCCAGAATAGATGGCTAAAGATCGAATTTATGTGTTTGTATCGTCGGTTGTGTGTATTTGTTCCTTTGTTCCGTCCCATTGTTTTCACTTGATATATATATTAACATTTTGTACTGACTCTTCGCTTCCTCGTTGTTGTTTTGTTTTTTTGTTTTCTGTTTCAACTATAATATATATGTATATATATAGCCTTTCTTTATTTATTTCTTCCAGTCACTTCTATGCGCCAACACACTTCTTCTTGTCCGCCTACTCTTTCAGTCATTTCTATATTTCATCTGCCTGTCACCCACCGCATGGATTGTCTCTCTCTCTGTTGATCACTGGCCGCTGGTCTCTGTCCTCTGAGGTATTTTTGCCTATTGGTGTCATTGACAGCATTTGGCTGCTTTAACGGCTGCTCTAGCGATGAGTTTTCTCATTTTTCTGTAAATTCAGCAGGCTAAAATGAGATGTACCTTGTCACCTTCTCTGAATCTCCCCCAGAATACGTTATGGGTACCTGTGTTTGTGGAATCTTCAGCCATTTTCACGTTAATTTCACGAGCATGCTGTTCTGTTGATCGTATCAATTGGAACACTCATCGTCGTAACCGACGGAGTGCCGCTATCGCACACGCACACACACACACACACACACACACACACACGCACGCACATACACACACATACACACACACACACACACACACACACACACACACACACACACATATATATATATATATATAAGGAGGAAAAAAAGAGGAAAAAAAGAGGAAAAAAAGAGGAAAAAAAGAGGAAATGCAACTGGAGTCTTTTTAAGAATAGTTAGTTACTGCCTTTACCGGTTTCACAGTTCTTATTCTTTTCAAAAGTAAAATTGAGATGGAGGGTTTGTGGTTTGTCTTATATATATATAAGATTTAATATAGAAATAGGACTAGAACTGTTTCATTCGAAAGAAATCATGATGGTGATTTCCATCGAATGAAATAGTTCTAATCCTGTAGAAGCCATTTCTATATTAAATCTTGTATATACTCTACTATGTATTGATTACCTTACTGTGGTTACACCCGATTGGACCCGGGACTAACATATATATAACAAGGGTACAAGAGTAAATGTTTAGGTGAATAAAGTTATGCCCTCTTTCTCTTTCTCATGTATATATATATAGTGCATTGTTGCATAATATATGCAAACAGATGGTGCAGTACACCTTACTGCTGTATTAGTGCGGCAGAAACTAGAGTCCGGGAACCTTATAGGCACCCATTTACGTGTCTTGTGTTGAAGCAAATAACTTTGTGTATACTCTGGGAATGTATCTTACATTGCCCATGGAGTGCGCTGAGATACAACTGGTACTGGCATTGATAAATATGCTGGGTCCGTCAACCCTTATTATATATATATATATTTATATATATATATATATATATATATATATATATATATATATATATATATATATATATATATATACCTTTATTATATATATATACCTTTATTATATATATATATATATATATACCTTTATTATATATATACCTTTATTATATATATATATATATATATATATATATATATATATATATATATACAACAAAAGTAACGAAGATCGCTGGTATAAATGCAGCGTTCACTGGCCAGTGTCTAGCTCAGTCAATGAATCTCCCTTTCTCTAGAACTCTCAGCTTTGTTCATGTTCAGACCTGAAGATGGTATGGGCTCTACCAAGTTTAAAGTATGTCTCAACGATACCCCTCCGGCTCCATCAAAAGTTACAAGTCCATACTTACATACACGACTACATGTGTCACTCTTTCTCTTATATGATGTGGTGTGATTTCAAAAAAGGTCTGACTGCTCTTTCTAGCAGGTAAAGAGACTTGCTTGAGGTTCTCTTCTTGGCTCTTAATCGCTGTAGTAGCTGTTGTTGTTGTTATTGTTGTGTTGTTGTTGATGAGCTCCAGATCATCCCTGATCGGCCAGACCTATAAATCAGAGGGTCTCAAAATGGGGACTACCACCCCGGGGGGCATTGCGAAGGTCCAGCGGTCGCTGGGATAAGGAGGTGGTGGGTGTGCCCTAGAGATGATATAAAAGTATATTAAATATCAAATGATACATAATATATATAGATATAGTAAAATAAAAAATATATAATATTTATACATAGTATATATTATATTATTTATTATATATACATTAACGATTTTATTTATTATATATCATTTACAATTTGCTTGTAGGTAGGTTTCTCTGGAAACAGGGGCTGTGGGCGCTGAGGGTATTACGTAGCTATGAGCGGGGCGGCGTCCCAAAAACTTTGAGAACCTTTAGTGACCAAACATTAGGTCTTGTATTTTCTAATTACCAGCCTGTTCAACTTGTGACCAAACTACACTGATAAGTTGATACCAACTTATCAACTGTATTTGCTTGTGACCCTTACATAGTGATTGGTGTGACGGGCAGTCTCATTTCACATTATCCCTTTCGATACCAAACTACATGAAATAGCATCTGGTTTTATAATATTAAACTGTTTATATTTCTCAAAAATCTTCCTACCACAATTTTATATAAGAACATTTGTTAAGCTATGTTCCAAACATCAACTTAATAATGATTTCTAATTTAGGCACAAGGCCAGAAATTTGTGGTGGGTAGGAAAGACGATTATATCGACTCCAGTACTTTACTGATACTTTATTTTATAGACCTCAGAAGGAAGAAAGTCAAAGTTGATCTTAGAGTTAGAGAGATTTGAACTCAGAACACAAAGAGCCGTAACTAAATGCCACAAAACATTTTGTCAAACGCTCTAACGAATCTGTCAACCCACCACCTTATGTATGTATCGTTCCGTAACTCCTGATAGAGTCGTGGGGGAACCGTATTGATATACGGTGTTTCTTGGGCATTTTAAGCCTTGCGGAGCCCATCCCTGTCCAGGCCTGAATACAGAAAGATAGGAAGTGAGAGAGAAAATGAGAAAGAGATATAGAGGAAGAATCGACCCCAGTACTCGACTGGTACTTTTTTATCGACCTCGAAAGGATGAAAGGCAAAGTTAACCTCGGCGGGATTTGAACTCAGAGAGCAGAGAGCCGGAACGAATACCATAAAGCATTCTATCTGACGTTCTAACGACTCTAACGATCTGTTAATCCACCACCTTATACCAGCTTAAACACAGAAGGGTACATAGCTTATTATAACCAACCAAATTCTTGATTATTTTCAAAACAATTTCAAAATCATAGAAATATCATAAGGATGGGTTTTATAGTACGCTTCCTATGAAAATGGATTCTAGCCAAGATATTCACCCTTAGAAACGTTTCTCCACGACCCATTCATAGCGCAGCGTTGCTAATTCTGTTGACTGACCTTCGTACAAATTAAACTCAGAGCGCAAAAAGCCGGAACAAATATCCTTCAAACTATTCTGCTAATCAACCGACCGCCTTATGAAAAGTAAAAACAAAAACAAACAAATATTAATTATATAGGTTCCCAAATACCGCTTTAGGTCATCGCTTGACCTACAACCGTTTAAAAAGAAAGGAAAGATATTGGACACTGTTGTCATAGAAATACAAAATGGCTGGATGGTCACTGGAACGCCTTTGATTATATGTCTCTTCTATCAGGGTTGATCCGAGGCAACAATAGCAAGCAAGTTCCATTAGTATATCTTTAAAAGTTAAGATATTCTTCTGCAAGAATTATGGTTGTTTAACCCACAAGTTAGCCTTGATCAAGTCCACCCATCAACAAATTTATGTAAACAAATAATTGTTTCTACTTTTGGCACAAGGCCAGCAATTATCCCAGTACATTACTGGTACTTTATTTTATCGACCCTGTAAGGATGAAAGACAAAGTTAACCTCAGTGGGATTTGAACTCAGACCGTAAAGGGCCGTAACTCTATGCTGCAAAGCATGGTGTCCGACCCTCTACCGATTCTGCATTAGACGCAAGGTCAGTAATTTTGGGTAGGGGAAGGTCAATTATATAGCAAGAAAAAGAATAGAAGCAACGACATCAACAAGAAAACATATAGTAATGGTTTTAATTGTTTCTACTTTTTGGCACAAGGCCAGCAAATACCAGTACATTACTGGTACTTTATTTTATCGACCCCGTAAGGATGAAAGGCAAAGTTAACTTGGGTGGGATTTAGAGGAAAGGGAAACGGCTGATTATATCGATACATGACGATAATAACTTTAATAGTAACAATTATGGTGATGCTGATGACGACGATGATGACAACGACAACGACGATGATAATGATGGTGATGGTGATGATGATGACGAAGACGACAATGATGATCATGCTGATGATGATGTTGTTGACGAAGACGACGACGACGATGATGATGATGAATTTGATGATCATCATCATGGTAATGGTGGTGGTGGTGGTGTTGTTGATGATGATAATGATGATGATGGTGGTGGTGGTGGTGGTGGTGGTAATGATGATGATGGTGGTGGTTGGTAGTGGTGTTGATAATGATGATAAATAATGGTGATGAAGGTGATGATGATAGCGATGAAAACAGCGACAACTTCACCTTCAGAAAAAGAAAAACAAAAAAAAAAGGAAAAGAAAAGCAAAAAAGGAACAAAAGAAAGAGAAGAAAGAAGAGAAATTTTTCTTTTTTTAAAAACAAAACTGAAGACTAAGAGAAACAGGTGAGGCTTTCAGGTTGTAAAAGTCGAACCTTAGTTGTGGGTGGGGGAAAATATGGGTGTGGTCTTGTGGTGGGCGTTACAGCTGACTTCATTTAATAGTCAAGAGATGTATGTAGTTGTCAAACAAAAACACAGAAAAAAAAAATAATAAACACACACAGACACTCACTCACATGCATGCATACAGAGAAATACACACACACACACACACACACACACACACACACATATATATAATATATATATATGTGCGTGTGTATTTCTCTGTATGTGTGTGTGTGTGCGTCTACTACCTTAAGTATTGAGTACTCTGGTACGTTATAGTCCACCTGGTATCTTACTACACCCTCTTTGTTTTATATATATATATATATATATATATATATATATATATATATATATATATATATATATATATATATATATATATATTAGAAAGTGAGGTTTTTTTACAAAATGAAAAAAAAACGAGGTGTCCTACACGAGTGAAAGTATAAGGAAAAAAGATTAAATCGAAAATGCAATTGGAAACTTTTTTTTTTTAAATATATTTATTTGGTTCCTTTACCGGTTTCGCAGTTCTTCTGCTTTTTAAAAGTAGAATTGATATATATATATATATATATATATATATATATATATATATATATATATATATATATATATATTTTTTTTTTTATTAAAATAACAGATTAAAGTTTAAGCAAAGAATCGCTGTTGAGTAATGGTCTAAACAGTTCAAACTGAATCCAGCCTGATATATATACATATATATATATATATATATGTATATATATATAACGAAGGAAATGTGGTAAGGAACCAGATGGACCATAACGCAACAAAGTACTCAAGTAGTAGATTTAAAACATTTGAGCTCAAACCGTTTCGACGGCTAATTCTGGACGAGTCCAGAATTAGCCGTCGAAACGGCTTGAGCTCAGCCGTCGGGGTCCTACTTGTTCCTATATATATATGAAAAGGAGTCAGGATCCGACGGCTGAGCTCCGACCGTTTCGACAGCTAGATCCGAACTGACTCCTTTCCTATTACCCACTCTACTCCCCTTTCTATCGAGTACTCTGATGCGTTATGGTCCACCTGGTATCTTACCACACCCTCTTTCTTATATATATATTATAGTCCAAGAAATGTCAGTTGAAACAGAGATACAACGACATAAAGTTTTATTAGTATCACGCTTGAATTATTTCATTTGTTTCAGTCATTGGACTGCAGTTATGTCAGGGCACCCCTGTCAATGGATTTCCTCCATCTATGGTGATCAACACGTATGTTTTCGAACCTAGTGCTTATTTTATCGATCTCTTATTGACGAACCGCTAACTGGTGGACATACAATCAGTAAACATAACAGACATAGGCACAGACACACATACACACACACACATGTATATATATATATATATATATCCGCAAGCGGTTGATGGGTGAGAGAAAAGAGTACTCAATACCGAAATAGAGTTTTAATATTCATTTTATTAAGAATCATCAGACAAGAACTCTTGTTCTTGTCTGATGATCTTGTGATAAACATACGAAACACCAGAGTAACAAGACTTTATATATATATATATATATATATATATATATATATATGTAGTGAAGTTTCCGTTGAAAATTGAAAAAGTTAGTGTAATGAAGAGTGCTCTATGTAAGTTACAGAGCTAAATATTTAATGTATAATAAACAATACAGTATAATTACCTCATTACCAGAGGTTTCCCGAATAAGACGAATACAAGAAACGTCCGCATTCGTTCGTCAGACAAGGGAATTTAAAACATAGTGAAATATTTGAAAAATCTCCTTGTCTGACGAACGAATGCGGACGTTTCTTGTATTCGTCTTATTCGGGAAACCTCTGGTAATGAGGTAATTATACTGTATTGTTTATTATACATTAAATAATTATATATATATATATATATATATATATATATATATATATATATATATAGAGAGAGAGAGAGAGAGAGAGAGAGAGAGAGAGAGAGAGAGAGATGTAAAATTCTACTGAACACACAAGTGTCGAAACCGCTTGGCGTCGAGATCGGGATTTTACATATCTCTATACCCACTCTACATCTCCCCATGTATTGAGTATTCACATGATTAGTGGTCTCCTCGGTCTCAGAAGCACAGACTCTCTCTCTCTCTCTCTCTCTTTCTCTCTCTCATATATATATATATATGTATATATATATATATATATATATATATATATATATATATATATATATATATATATATATATAAAGACACTTGCAAGATTAATAACAAAAGACAAACGAGGAGAACAAATACAAAATGTATTACTATGTTAAGGCTTAGGGCTTTGAATTGACAGAATCGTTGTAGTGTCGAATATAATGCTTTGCAGCATTTGTTCCTGCTCTTCACATTCTAAGTTCTAATCCTGCCGAGGTCAACTTTGCCTTTCATCCTTCCAGGGTCGATATAATAAAGTACCAACACAGGGATCGGAAAAATCTCTCTCCTCGTCACAAATCCCCCGCCCCCGTCGGGTCTAGATTAGAAAACACTATTAGGCTACAACATACAGGAAAAAGGAAAAGAATTATCTTCAACGTATATATAGAAACTTTCACCGTATTTTGACTACGAAAAATAGTCTAACAGGACATATGACCCCCCCCCCCCCACCCCGTAACGGAAAATAATCGGCATCAGCACGTATGGGTATCGAACCCACACCACTTAATGTCCGGATCAGTGTACTAGTCCGATTACACCAACCTTTTCCGGACAATAAGAGGTGTGGGTTCCATTCCTATACGTGCAGATGTCCGCTGTTTCCGTTTTGTGGATTCATATGCCTTGTTAGAATATTTTCTGTAGGCGAAATACAGAGAAAACCTTTAATTCTATTTACAGAATTGTTGGTTGCTGCTGTATTCTAAAAATCACGCTTTCACTGTATTTGGCTGACTAGGTTACCCTCATGGAATAACCAAAGACGGTGTATTTTTCAACATTGTCTCTGGAAAGAAACAATGCAGTTATTAATAAGAGTTGAAATTAATACATATAAGATTTGACAGCTCTTGCATCAATCCTTCATAGTCAGCCTATGAACATTCCAGCCCGTCTCCCCTCGTATATATATATATATATATATATATATATATATATATATATATATATATATATATATATATATATATATATATATATATATATAATATTTACGAAGCATCGGGATTAATCGAATAACTAATTGATATTCTGTGGGCGCTTCTGTTCACGTTTTCCCGTCCCAAAAGTTATTTTGTACAAGTTGCTCAACTATTACTTATAGTGATAGACTGTTATTGCAATCATTTTCTGTGTTTGGTACGCTCACATTATATATATATATATATATATATATATATATATATATATATATATATATATATATATAATGAAGGAGTTGTGGTAAGGAACCAGATGGACCATAACGCACCAGAGTACTCAATACTTAGGGTAGTAGAGTGGGTAATAGGAAAATGTATGACCCCGACGGCAGAGCTCAAGCCGTTTCGACGGCTATTTCTGGACAGAAGTGGCCGTCGAAACGGCTTGAGCTCTGCCGTCGGGGTCATACATTTTCCTATATATATATATATATAAAAGGATTGAACCAGTTTTAAACTAAGACTTTTATTCAACAGAATACACGATAGTTGAGATAGTAGAGTATGACTATATATATATATATATATATATATATATATATATATATATATATATATATATATAGTGAAGAATAACAAAGTATTATCAAACGTTTCATTAGTCTGGTGTGTCTAAAAACCGGTGTTCGTAAAATGCTACGTCACTCGATTTTAATTACAATTGATACCCAACCCACGATACCTCGTTAACTTTATATATATATATATATATGTATGTATGTATGTATGTATGTATGTATGTATGTATATATATATATATATATATATATATATATATATATATATATATATATATATACATACATACATACACACATACACACTCTCACACACACACAAATATATATATATATATATAAAGAATGAATAATAACAGGTAGACATCATAATATATATATTCATGAATACATACATGCATACGTACATACATACATATATACATACATACACATTAATATAAGGAAACATAGGTGCAACCACTAATGCAACCCGCTGGTACTTGTAGACTCTTAACAGCCAATTGACGGGTTGTCTCTCTCTCTCTCTGCCCGCCCTCTCCTCATCGCACACTGGGTAGAGGGAAGAATAGAATACAACAGAACGGGTACGAACAGGTTAGCCGTGATAGGTGCTAAGCAGTGTGCCTGAGTAGTAGGTGGGTGTGGCCAGTAGAATGACGCGAACTAACGGTGTTAACTACGACCGATAGACATAAGTCCTGGTTGAAAGGTTAACTGTGCTAGTTATATGATTATAATTATAATAATAACGATTTGTTTTATTGGCCATAAGGGTCGAAGACAGTACAAGATGCGAAATACAAAGGAAAACAAGTACCAGAGTATAACTTCATTTTGTAAAATATAGTTGACATAATATGTTTATGTATTACAGATAATAAAATAAAATGTTCGTGTAAGAATTAGAAACAGTGTATATTTACATTCAGTAAAACAGTAAAGATATATTAACGCTTGTGCTAACGTATTTCTAATGAAATACACTGTCTGTTTCAATTTATTTTAGAAATAATAAAATAATTAACTTCCATTAGTAAGCTGATGTCTTAACAAAAGATTATTGGATACAATCTGATGGAAGATTTTAATATTATGTACGAACATTTTAAATGGACAGTTTTGTATAATAAAACTAATGTACTTTCCGAAGGGTTGGTATTAAATTTGTTAAGAAATCGAAAACAATAAAAAATATAAATCTACAATGTAACAAAATAAAAGATAAGGCAGCCACATACAACTTCGGATTACTCTGCTTGGTTCCCGTTACTTACCGCCATTCTACAGTGCATAGTTAAAGTAGATTCATTTAGCCACGTGAATCTCTGTTCTCACTCAACTTTCATGAATTTTACTATCGGACATCACATCCGGTTCAGCCTTCACTCGAAGAAGTTGATGACTTCTTGACCTTAGAGGGAAATACCTGTCTTCAAACCTTCTAACCATGTTCATCATGCAACTTTGTTTGGCATTGTCACCAGACAGAGGAAGGCTACTCACACTTCTTTGACAAAAGAAGGCGGCAGATGAATCTTCAAGTTTGACTCGCCGGATAGCTGGATAGACCAGTAAGTGATAACATATAGAAAAAAAGAAAAGAAAATAGATATATATGTATATATTTACAAAGCATCGGGAATAATCGCATAACTAACTGCCATTTTGTGAGCGTGTCAGTTCATGTTTTTCCGCCCAATTTTCTCAACTATTATTTATAGTGATCGACTGTTATTGCAATCATTTTCTGCGTTTGGTACGCCTACATTATATATATATATATATATATATATATATATATATATATATATATATATATATATATATATATATATATATATATATATATATATATATATATATATATATAGATAGATGAGATTCTACAGGACTAGAACACTAGTCCTGTAGAATCTCATCTATATTAAAACTTTTATACTCTGCTATGTATTGAGTACCTTACTTACTGTGGTTACCTCCGATTCAACCCGGAATAACGTACCTATATATATATATATATTTCCAGCCAGCAAGTGATAACATTATCGCCAGCCTGAAAGTAGTAAAGAAAAAAGAGAATCGTTCCTAGACCATCGTCGATCATATCCTTTATCAACCTTTTATAGAATGCGAGAGATTATTTTCTGCCAGCCACAATGTCTTGTGGTAGAATTACAACAATCCAAATGTCAAGCGCTTAACTTGAGTTTTTGTTTGACATCGAATTGTAGCTCGGTCAAAAAGATGGAAGTTGAAAGATGCACTGCATGCGCGGCAATTACACCTGTTCAGCATTGTAGTTGACCAAGAGGTATCAGCCACGGTGTATGGCTGCGCATTAGTAAACATGATATGAAATCTGCTTGGAGACGGAATTGGCTGCAGAAGAATATATACACATTGGGACAGTCTCGGTTACACATTCTATGTATGCAGATATCTTTATCGTACACTTCGGCTGCTAAATTAATTACCAACACCAGCACTAATTATATACAAATTAGTATATCCATTTCAGATTAATACTTAGAACGAATGGTTATATAAGCCCACGAAATACATGTTCCATGTGGTTGATTGGATGATAAGCACACATTCTGATGAGGGCCCAATTAGGTCCGATAGTCGATTAAAGGTGTTTATCATGCTTTTTAATTTACAGGAAAATTTTATTTTCTGGATTGTACACATGCCTACATATTAAGTTTGTGTATATTTATAACACATTGATGCAGCCTTGGTCACACTCTCTGTATGTACACGGACATAACTTTATCGTACACTTCAGCTGCTAGCGTACTTCTTTATATATATATATATTTGTGTGCGTGTGTGTGTGTGAGAGAGAGAGAGACGATTAGAACGAAAATGCCTCATGGAAGTGCTACATACATACAAATTGTGTGTCGCTGTCGGAATATGGTGCGCGGGGAAAAGAACTCCAATTAATCGAGACTATCGTCGCAATTTTATGACCGAAACTCCCTTTAGGGCTTTTTCGGTGAAAGTAATAAGCAAGCAAGATAATTCTCATTGACCGATTCAAATTTTTTAAGACAGTAGAAATAGACCTTAACTAGAAGCCAAAATGGTGAAAGCTGCGAACATGTTTCGATCATAGTAGATCTCTTCAGCGAAGCATATTCACTTCATAAGTTGACTTGACTTAGATGATCGAGGCTGTATGTTTATAACCAAATCACTTTGCTCAGAAATAGCTTAAGCTCTCTAGAGTAAATGGGTTCCATCTACTAGTGTTATCATCATATATGTTGTTGAGTTCTTAGAGACCAAACCTATGAAACAAGGTATTCTGCTGAGACCAATATGTCTTTTTCCCAGGCGCAGGGCATCCAATGTGTACTTCTCTTGGGCAGAAGCACGTAATTTGAGGAAGATTTGGTTACTATTTCTAGAAAACTTTTCATTAACTCTCTCAGCAACATAGGTAAACATTTATCAAGCATTTCTTATTTTAAAAAAACGGGCCAGTAACCCAATAATTGTTTCTGCTTTTGGCACAAGGCCAGCAATTATCCCAGTGTATTACTGGTACTTTATTTTATCGACCCCGTAAGGATGAAAGGCAAAGTTAACCTCGGCAGGATTTGAACTCAGACCATTAAGGGCCGTAACTCTATGCTGAAAAGCATGGCGTCCGACCCGCTACCGATACTGCCAACCACAATAGTGACGGTTATATCGTTGAATGTATTTAGTTGTAGGAGTCGAGGATTGGTATACCATATATACCAGGATTACTGCATATTTGAACCTTTCTATAAATTAAGTGTTTACATAAGAGAACCTCACAGTTTATGTTAAATACTGGTATGTGGAAGTGATTAAAGATCAAAATGATATTTTGATAATTTATTTCGAGGATATAATTAGATAAATTCACGTTTGTGGATCCAGCCGGATCAGTTGGAGACGGTTGCTTCTGACAGGACCCGCTGGAAGAAGTGTTTGAGGACTCTGCCCCCACGACCCTCTCAGGAATAAGTGGACGAAGAAGAATTAGATAAATGGTCAACGTATACGCTCGTATATACAAATGGCATGCCGGTTTAATATAAGTAACTTTGGGGAAATAACTATTTACAAGGACAAGTATAGGGTTAGAAACCAGGATCGTGTGATTGGGAAGCGAACTTCTTATTGAAACAACATGACTGAAATAGGAAATAAATTTGATGTGTGTTTGTATGCGTAAATTTTAAGGAGTTACAGACGCAGGTATTAGACACGCACACGCATACATATAAATATATATATATCCGTATGCGGTTGACCACTGAGAGAAAAGAGTACTTAATGTCGAAGTAGAGTTCATTTCATTACGGCCTAAATAGTGAGTTCTTCTCTGATGTCTTTGTGATAAACAGGCGAAACGAAACTCCAAAGTAAACAAGATTCACTATTTAGCCATAATAAAATACACACACACACACACACACACACACACACACACACACACACACACACACACACACACACACACACACACACACACACACACACACACACACACCACACACATACACACATACACCCCCCCCCCACACACACACGCACGCACACACACACGCACGCACACACACACACACACACACACACACACACACACACACACACACACACACACACACACACACACACACACACACACACACACACACACACATACACACACACACACACACACACACACACACACATAGTGGTTAGATTATCTGTGCTCACAACTGTAAAATTGTGAGTTCGATTTAACGGCAGCTTGCCGTGTCATTGAGCAAAACACTTTATTTCACGTTGCTCCAGTCCATCTAGCTGGCAAATATGAGTTGTATCTCTATTTCAAAGGGTCAGCCATGTTCCACACTGTGACACATTGAATCTCACTGAGAATTATGTTAAGTAGATACATGTCTGTTGAATGCTTAGCTACTTACACGTTAATTTCACGAGCAGGATATTGATCAAATAACTGAACACTCATCGTCGAATGTGACTGTGCTTCAACAGTGAGATGAGATGGCGTTTCCCCAACACTATCTCTTGTATATTTCTGGAGAAAATGATGTTGTGAGTGGCCAGCCATGACCGACCTTCTTCATGCCATAACATAACCGATTGAGAGAGGGTGGAGTGTGTGTGAAAAAGAGAGAGGGAGATAGAGAGAGAGACAGAGACAAAGGGAGAGCGATAGAGAGAGAGAGATAGAGAAAAAGAAAGAGGATGAGGAGAGCAAGAGATAGAAGAAATAGAGAGAGAAATAGAGAGGGGGCAGAAGTGAACAAGAGATAGATGGAATAGAGAGACAAAAATAGAAAGAAAGAAGGAAAGAAAGAAATATAAAAGAAAGAAAGAAAGAAAGAAAGAAAGAAAGAAAAGAAGAAAGAAACAAAGAAACAAAGGAAGGAAGGAAGAAAGTGACGAGAGCTAGAGCTAGGAAGAATAGAGAAAGGAAACGGCGAAAGAGGGATGAGCAAGTGAACGAGGAGAGAGGAGAGCGAGAAAGAGAGGAAGAAAGGCAAGCAGGAGAGTGAGAGGAAGAGAGAGGAGGGGATAAAGAAACGAGAGAGAAGAGAGAAAAAACGAGAGGAACGATATAGAATTAGCGACCCAATCACTGGTACTAATTTATCGATCTGGGCATTTTATACATTGCACCAACCAATTTACTAACAAGATATATTTGTTGTCGCCATCGTTGATGTTGCTATTGTTGTTGTTGTTCTTCTTCTTCTTATTATTATTATTATTCTCCCCCTCCTCCTCCCTCTTCGTCAATTTAACGATCTTTTGCTTTACTTTTTCACCAATGATTGAAGGTTTTTAGAAATATGAATTCAGTTTTATATCGTAGAACCAAGTGCGGTTTCAGGAAGTTTGATATCAAACGGGTTAAAGTACATAGAATATCCATATTCAATGAAAATAATTGTTTCTACTTTTGGCACAAGGCCAGCAATTATCCTAAGTGCATTACTGGTACTTTATTTTATCGACCCCGTATGGATGAAAAGCAAAGTTAACCTCGATGAAAATAATGCTAAATAAAAATAGTATGAACACTAATAAGAATAGCCACGACATGAATATTAGCTAATACTGGCAGTTAAAGGGAGAGAACTATCAAATTCGCATCGGTCTGTGCTGGCTTTGTTTATTCAATACATTTGTGAGTATATAAGCACATGTGGCAGCTGTTTTAGAAGCTACAACAGAGATATTGGAACTTATTCTCGGGTCTCGAATAATCGACGCCCCCCACCACCTCCTTATTAATTTTTCAGACCCTCCATACGCTTATCCAATTTAGCTATTCTATCACCTGCCAAATTTAATTTTCTTTAGACATTAAAAAACATACATGACAAGAAGGTACATTACTAGAAATCCCATACATTATAAAATAAATGGGATCGGTTAGGGTCTCAATATGTAAACTAAACGACTAATTCTGGTTTCTAAAAATATCAAGGGGATCAACGTTGAAAAATTACCGATTATTCCAACAGCCCTCCCGCTTATTCCACCACCTCCTATTATTTGGAACCCGAGAGTACGGCACTCTGAAAGAAGTACGTTTCAGGAGGAAATCATTACATTATGATATATTTGTTGTTGATTTAATGTTTCTGTGGAACTATTTGCGAGTTTTAGAAGCATCCATTTATATTTCTTTATCTACACTTCTAAATTACCGTATTGGCCGGCCTATTGGACGCACTTTTTTTCTCAAAAAACATTTTAAAATCCTCCGAGTGTCCAATACGCTCTTATTACTGATGGGAGGTCGACGGAGAGTGAGGACAATCATGGGTTGAAAAAAAATTAGTTTGTATTCCTATTGTATTGCTGATGCGGTTTATATAAATTGTATTACAATACAATTTATATAAGTACAATGATGTCGAACTTATATAAGAGTTTCTGAAAAAACAATGGAATCATTTTTAATAAATTTATAAAGAAATCTACTGAGATTCTTTTTTTCCCTCAAAATGTCCTTGTAAAACCAGGGTGCGTCTTATACGAAAGTGCATCCAATAGGTCAGCAAATACGGTACTTTCGAAATCTCTAGCAAAGCATTTATTTATCACTATGTGACAGTGATATTTTAACGTGCGGTTGATCTCTGCTTGTGTAGTTCTAGATCTAATTTTGTGTTGTAATTTCAAAAATAGGAACAAGAGTAAACATATTTCAACGTGAAGTTGATCCCTGTTTCTGAATTTCTAAATCTCATTTTGTGTAATAATTTCAAACGAATGTACAAGACCAGAAATATTTTAATGTAAAATTGATCCATACTTGTGTAATATCAAATCTGATTTTGTGTAGTAATTTCAAACGTAGGTACAAGGCCAGAAATGTTTTAATGTAAAATTGATCCATACTTGTGTAATTTCAAATCTCATTTTGTGTAGTAATTTCAAACGTAGGTACAAGACCAGAAATGTTTTAATGTAAAATTGATCCATCATCATCATCATCATTATTATCATCATCATCATTATCATCGTTTAACGTCCATCTTCCACGTTAGCATGGGTTGGACGGTTGTGTAATTCCAAATCTGATTTTGTGTAATAATTTCAAACGTAGGTACAAGGCCAGATATTTCGGGGACGGAGTTAGTCAATAAAATCGACCCCAGGAATCGATCGATGGATTTACTTTATTTTATCGACCCTGATATTTAATACTTGTTCTTGTTACACCAAACTCGCGCTGAACGCATCATAAATATATGAAATGCATACTGCGAAATTAACGATTATGTGTTGCGTTTGCTCGAACAAAACTAACAACTTACTTGAAAATATTGTCACCAAAATGCAGATAACTATAATAATTGTTTCTACTTTTGGCACAATGCCAGCAATTACCCAGTACATTATTTTATCGATCCCGTAAGGATGAAAGGCAAAGTTAACCTCGGCGGGATTTGAACTCAGAATGGCAAGGGCCGTAACTCTATGCGTCAAAGCATGGTGTCCGACACTCTACCGATACTGCTAATCCACCGACTATAATAAAAGTTGCTAACTATAAATCATAGTTGAGTAAATCGAGTAAAGTACCCATGCAGACAGAAAAAAAGGGGACAGAGACGTCTGCGGAGAAACGAACCACGCATCTCTCGCGAGATATTTTCAAATTTCAAATTTCCCAATGCTTCGTAAGTTCAAATGTTATCAAAATATATTATCTTATCTAATATATCACTCAATAATTGTTTCTACTTTTCGCGCAAGGCCAGCAATTACCCACTTATATCACTTAATAATAGTATATCACTTAATAATAGTATAGGAACCACAAGGATTTTTCTGATGAAAAATACAATAAATGGAAATTACAGCATCTAATTTTATTTGTGTAATAAATTTTTCACACTTTCCTATTACATTTGTGTGATTTGTGCATACATTTCGGCTCATACAAAGATGGTAATAATTATTTCCATTTTTGGCACAAGGCCAGTAATTATCCAGTAAATTACTGGTACTTTATTTTATCGACCCCGTAAGGATGAAAGGCAAAGTTAACCTCGGCGGGATTTGAACTCAGATCGTAAAGGGACGTAACTATGCTGGAAAGCATGGCGTCCAACCCTCTACCGATACTGCCAATAATAGGCACATGTTAGATATGAAATGTTATCTTAATTATAAGTGCTAAATACATATTACTTATGTATGGGTTACAGGAATATACATGTATGTGTAGTGTACATGATGCACATAAAAGTAATATATTACACTGTCCCTGTACTTTCTAGAAATAGCAGCCAAATACCTTCAAATAAGATTACAACGTCTTAAAACAAAGAAAGCTACATTGGAAACTATAGTTGTAGACATTCAAAATGACGGATGGTAACGCCGGGAACGTCTTCTTGTTAACTCAAGACCAGCATATAATTGCTACTTAAAAAAACTGTCCCGATTGGTTTTCAATTCATAAATCAAGTGTTATAGAGTTTCAAGCACATCGTCGTATTTCACAGGTGGTTCGATATTTCACAAAGTTGATTTCATGTTTTCCACAACCAAACAATGAACTTTGTTCTATTGCCCTTATCTATAAAATAATACAATACATCGCCCTTTGATACATCCACTAATGAGTGACCAATTCCATTAGCTTATCAATTTATTAGACTATATAAATATATAGATTATATATTATAGAGATTGACATGGCATGGTACTGTAACTCCCGAGGGAGTCGTAGGGATGTCGTATTGGCATATGGCATTTCTAGGGCATTTTTAAGCATGGCGGAGCCCATCTCCTCTCCCGGCCTGAGTACAGCAGATTTCTTCCAGAAAAAGATAGAAAGTGAGAGAGATGAAATGAGAAAGAGATATAAAGGAAGAATCTACCCAGTACTAGACTGGTACTTTTTTTTATCGACGTCGAAAGGCTGAAAGGCAAAGTTGACCTCGGCGGGATTTGAACTCAGAGAGCAGAGAGCTGGGACGAATACCGCAATCTGACGTTCTAACGACTCTGCCAATTCGCCGCCACTGATATAGATTACATCCCTTTATAGTCAATTGTAAAATAGTGTAGTATCTGATTCAATTGTGTAACAACGGACAGATTGACTAAGTTCATATTTAGTGTACGTGTTTTTCTGTATCTCTAGATAGGTATACTTAACTGTATAATCAATTGTTCATGCAACTGGACATACAGATATCGAAGCTCCAGCACCGAAGATAGGCATTACTTTTGAAATTTTCATTGGTGCAAAGGCTGCATCTTCTGGATTCGTTAATGCTGACTTCAGGGTTTTTAAGAGCACTCTATTTTCCTGTCTTCGGATGCCTTACGAGTCTCAATAAAACAATGAAGGTTCTTATATCAGCCTGTTTGAGAAATGACACATGGGTGTGCTACCGCTGTTTAAAGTTTCCTTCAGCCAATCAAATATTTAACGTATAAACCAACCTATTGTTTGGTTAGACATATCTGATGTGATTTCGGCCTAGTATACGATTCAATATTTTGTGCCTGATCTAATAAGCATTCTGCCTGCTTTCTGCATGAATAACCTGGGTTTTCTTTTAAAAAGAGTAAGATGTTATAAAAGATACTATGTTATGGACATAAAAAAAGGCTGATGTTAACAGGACGTCTAGTGAAGATTTTACTATATCAGTTGAAAATGCCTGGGAATAGCTTACTTTTTAAAGCCTTAATTTTAATAGAAAAGGAGAAAGAAGAACAAAATGTATTTTTGGGGCATGTTCTTGGGTCTTTTGGTAGTGGATAGGAGAGGTGAGGTAAATCTTGTCTTTGGCGGTACGATCTAGAGCCGTATTGGCTTAGCAAATATGATTTTAGAAGAGTATAGATTAGAAATTCTGCGGTAATATTGATAATAAGGTTTTCAAAAACTAAAGGTATCGCAGAATTTTTCATTCATATATCCACGTTTTTCGTTCAGTTTGTGGAAGGGTTTGTGAAAAGTCAAATATTACATCTAGGAAATATGCCTTGTTTAAGTTAATGTCTACTGTTCTACTGTTATCTTAAGTCCTAGGTTATGAAAGTATATACTAGATCTTTATGTAAGAAGTATAACGTCTGCCTCTCGCAATGTTGTGAGAAAGCAAGACTGTCATCTGGTTATGGAATCTGGACATCAGTGTGTGTGTGTGTGTGTGCGCGCGCGCGCATGTGTGTGTGTGTGTGTGTGTGTGTAGTGCAGACTTGACAGGCTAGATTTAATTAACAGCAGCACTCTATATATATATATGTGTTACCACTTCTACCTAACTCGTCCCATGGACTGAGTACTCTACTACTACGGATATTACCTTCCAGTGTTCTACCCCTATATATATATATATATATATATATATATATATATACATATATATACAATAGTACAGCATATTCGAAGTTCGATCAGCAGCCAAGCCAACGAATGCCTTCAGTAGTGGAGCCAAGCACTCGACAAGGTATAGACGCCAGAGTAATAACATACAGTTTAAAAGGGCTCAGCAAATTGTAAATAGCGACCGGTAATTTAGCCGCGTGATCTGTAGCAACGAAAGAACTGACTAGTGAGAAAAGGAAATACACACACACACACACATATATATATACATATAAAAATATACATACATACATAAATATATGCACATCTCTGTAATATATATATATATATATATATATATATATATATATATATATATATATATATATATATATATATATATATATATATATATATTTATTTGGTTCCTTTACCGGTTTCGCAGTTCTTCTGATGTGAGAAAAACCACAGACCCTCCATCTCAACTCTACTTTTGAAAAGCAGAAGAACTGCGAAACCGGTAAAGGAACCAAATAAATATATATATATATATATATATATATATATATATATATATATATATATATATATATAAATTCTTTGTATCTTTATTTCCATTCCAGGTTGTGCTGCACATTAGTCCGTTCTTGGACATTTCAAGTAGCATATCAATTTTTTTAATATAAGAATACTGTGGTACATAGCTGAAAGGTTATCCATTTCTGCAGAGAGATGTACTACGTGCCCTCTTCTGTGTAGAACGTAGCCGACTCTGGGAGTATACAGAATCAACCAATATGTGATTGGTATTTTATTTCTTGGCCGCTGTAGAATTAAAGATAAAATTGATCTCCGCGTGACTTGATCATAGTTCACAGAGTTCCAAACCATATACCGCAAGGTATTCTATGCGACCTCCTAAGGACTCTTCCCATGCCCCCTGTGTGTATGTGTATTAATGCATATATATGCGCAGGTATGTATATATGAATATATATATGTATGTATATGAAAGACGTAAAATAAGAAAATTATAAAAATTAACTTACTTACTAAAATTTGACTCCAACTAATTAGTTTCTGAAAGAGAATAAACATGGTTTCCGAATGGAACGCATGGAGAAGGCCTTTCGTCATCAGGGAGTCTATTCTCAGCTAAGTTCCCAGGCGATGCGTGGACACAGGGAACTTATACAAAACAATTCAGTGGATGGAAAAAAGCAAGCGTGGACTAAATTCCAAGACATTGAAAAAATCCCTGCCTACTTGGTCGGTGGCAAATTCAAAAGAATCAATCACGTGACATCGAGGTTAATCAGTGAGGAGTGGGGTGTTAAGAAGACAGTAGCCGAACTATTACTATGAACTATAGTAGCAGTTTTGGCAAATGTTTGCTCAACAAAATAATTTGGAGATAATTATAAAGAATTAGTATATCTACCAACATATATATACAGATGCATACCTACGCTAGCAAATATATAGGTTTTGTCTTAGTAACTTTGTGGTTCAATGCAAGGGGATGCAGAACAATTATATGAAAGACGTAAAATAAGAAAATTATAAAAATTAACTTACTTACTAAAATGTATGTATATATATATATATATAAATATATATATATATATATATATATATATATAACGAATGAATTGTGGTAAGGAACCAGGTGGACCATAACGCACCAGAGTACCCAATACTTAGGGTAGTAGAGTGGGTAATAGGAAAAGGTATGACCCCGACGGCAGAGCTCAAGCCGTTTCGACGGCTATTTCTGGACCCAAATAACCCAGAAATAGCCGTCGCCACGGCTTGAGCTCTGCCGTCGGAGTCATACCTTTTCCTATATATATATATATATATATATATATATATATATATATATATATATATATAAATATATATATGTATATATACAGGGTGTCCCAACCAAATGTATACACACTTTGATTACCTGTACAGGCAATATTTATCAGAATGCGGTTGAAGTGTGTATACATTTTGGGGCGTAACCCTGTATATATATATATGCGGGTCTGTGTGTGTGTGTCTGTGTCTGTGTGTACATACATACGTAAATAAGTATGTTTAACATACGTATGTACATATGTATGTATGTATGTGTGTGTATGTATGTATATATATGTATATATGTATGTATATATGCATGCATGCAAGTATTTATATATATATATATCGGCTAAGAAAAATTTACCAATTTTCTGGACCCTGGGAATGCAAGACAACAAAA
Source organism: Eledone cirrhosa (assembly GCA_964016885.1). Classification (NCBI taxonomy): domain Eukaryota; kingdom Metazoa; phylum Mollusca; class Cephalopoda; order Octopoda; family Eledonidae; genus Eledone; species Eledone cirrhosa. The sequence continues at coordinate 30,544 of CAXHJY010000503.1, read as the reverse complement.
ATATGAACTGTATTTAATTTAGCTCTAGATTATCGTTGTTTTGGCGTCTTCTATTTGTAATCTAGAGAGCGATAGACAGAAAGCTTAATATCTCTTGTTACAAAGCTCTATATAGATTTTCAGACGTATAGATCATTAGATCTCCTTCGCAATGCAAGTACATTACTGGAAATTATATTTTGGGAAAGGTAAAATCTGTTCGGTTCCCAGCCGATATATCCAAGTCAATTGAAACGTTTCGATAAACGTCGGTCGTCTGCTTTCTTCCATTTTCATTTTTTTTTTTAATCATTTTTATTATTATTACTATTATTATCATGATTATTATTATTATTATCATTATTTATTATTGTTGTTGTTGTTGTTGTTGTTGTTTTTGTTGTTGTTGTTGTTGTTGTTGTTGTTGTTGTTGTTCTAAACAATGAATGATACACTGGATTAGAAAGAATTATAGGATTTATAGTCATATAAAAGAATTGTTCGAAAAGAAAAGAAAGACTAAAGTGAAGTATACCTGAGATTTTAAGAATTTTTTTTTTTTTATCTCAGTAAGAAAGTAATCGATATTTTCTCCACTTTTGTTTCTTTTTTCCGGAGAGAAAATGAAAATGGAGGGAAAATCTGCAGTGTCAGGTTTCGTTTAAAGATATATGATGATTGGGGTTCTATTTGTAAATAAACACGCAAACAGACACACACACACAGATACTCACACAGATACTCACACGCAGACGCACACACACACATACACACATATGTATATATACACACAAACGCATAAGGAATGTGTATGTATTTATATAGGGAAACGTATGCAACATATAGATATATAGATATTTGAGTGTGTTGGTACCTATGCATCCATACGTTTGAGCTTATAAACACAAGGAAAAAGGGTCAATGGCAAAGTAAAGGCTATAATATATTTATAATATTACTGTTGCTACTCTGCGATTCACGAATTGCACTGATCACGGCAATCTGCGAAAGTCGGAGTGGCAACATAACGTAATCTGATTTAGGCACAAGGCCATCAATTATGGGGAAGGGAAAGTCGATTAAATCGACCCCAGTGCGTTACTGGTACTTTATTTTATCAACCTCGTAAGGATGAAAGGCAAAGCTAACCTCGGCCGGATTTGAACTCAGAACGTAAAGGGTCATAACTTTATGCTGCAAAGCATGGTGTCTGACGCTCTACTGATACTGCTAATCCACCGCCCTGAATATCAGTAATATATAATATAAATGTAATATTATCAATATAAGGGCGGTGAATTGACAATATCGGTAGAGCGTCGGACACCATGCTTTGTGGCATTTAGTTACGTCTCTTTACGTTCTGAGTTCAAATCCAAACGAGGTTAGCTTTGCCTTTCATCCTTACATGGGTCGATAAAATAAAGTACCAGTAACGCACTGGGATCAATTTAATCGCCTTTCCCCTCCTCCCAAAATCGCTGGCCTTGTGCCTAAATCAGAAACCATTATTATTAGCGCTCCATATGGATTATTTGTTTCTTGCTGTTTATGTTTTAAAGCTGTATACTTTATACGGCCATAAACCCAAACAAGAGACTAATTTACCACGTAAAGCACAATTCGACAATTACAGAAAATGACTAACCCCCCCCCCGGTCACATATATACAGATAATACAAATCACACGAAAATATACACTAAAATATTACAAAAGTTCCTCAATGAAATTCGGAATTTCCTAGAGTCGATTTCGAAACGGATTTGGAGGAGCCCACACCCAACTAGAAGAACGGACCAACCGTCCTTCCTTCACGCATGGCCTCACTAATAAATACACGTGGCCATCAGCGAAACCCGAATTTCGGGAACTGGCGCAAAACTGCTTAGACGTGTTCAACTGTATGACAGGATTTCCAGAATGTGTCAATGTGGACATAGTTAAACCACATGGCGTCATCCAGATCAACTTACACTTAACTGAAGTGGTGACCCGGTCTATATAGGCTTTACGCACCGGAAACGACGTGTTAAGCTTCCAATAACCAAGTCCTATCCTACATGTTCTATCTATTCCGGGTCCAGGAAGATGGTCCTTACCTCGAGATTCAGGTCTTGTGTGTGTGTGGGGGGGGGGGGAGCTTTCCCCATCCTCCCATTGGGTTGATTTGGTGGATGCTGTTGCTTTTACTGTTGCTGCCGTGGTTTTTTGTCCCAGCACTGGTGTTAGCAGCAAAGGAGGTTTGCGGCCCCCTGCCTTTTTCAGCTGAGGGCAGAAGACTCACAGAGGTATCATTTACGGCCTGATTTGGAGAAGAATTTCCAAATCCATCCCGGACCAATCTTCTCTTTTTGTTTTTTCTTACGCCGAGGATGGTACCAGCTGTATCCGCCTCGACCACGCATCCTAGGAGCCACCATAAGTACAGTGTTGGCTGGATCCTGGGAAAGCGGACCTTCACCGATCTTCTGCCCATGTAGGTCGAGTATGAGGTAATGTGGTTCGTTTTACAAGAGGCCATCGTGTGTTTTATGACAAGAGCCTTGGTTTTAAACAGCACCGAAATGGTACCGAACTGTCTGGCCCATGCTATGTACTCAATGTCTTCTCTCATGCATTTCAGTGCTGCCTACACTTGTTACTGGTGGGGGGGGGGGGGGGGCAATTACGCTTAAAGGGTTTGCACTGAAATACCTCTATAAATCAGTGTCCTTCTTTGTGTTGCTCCCATTTACTTCTGCCGGGACGGTTAGGTTGGCCCAGGTTTGTTCTCTCTTAAAGAGAGATATCAACTTGAAAGATTCGTGATGGTGGAGTGTTCCATTAAAACAGAAAAATAGACTGATACACTAATAGAGAGATATATTTCTTTATTTGCCACAAGGGCGCACAAGAAAAGGTAGATATGTGTATACACACGCATGCACAGACACACACACATTTATAGTTGTGATATAATTGTTAACAAACAAGGTTTGCGTATGCAACACTCCATTCAGTAAAGGATGCAATTATGTTCAAGTATTCAACGTCATGTGTATCTTTCCAAATCCGATTTGGTAGTCCATGACGGAGTATACGAACAATAATGATAATTGTGAAGGCTAGAATTAGATATTCATAATCAATTTTATTCATAATCTTCCATAATACATATTTTTGTGGCGTTAATAATGACGTAATAAAACAATGATAAAGATAAAAGATACTTGTTTTCATTCATGGACAATATTTAGATCTGAATGGAACAAAATTTTACAAACTAAGACTGTGATTATGATATATTTCACTAGCACATTGCGGTCCGCAGGTGTCGAAAGATACATGTTGACCTGCTCTTCATTCTTTGAAGAGCATACATTCACAGACAATCTTTCCTGCAGATAACTAGATGGTGGTCAGTTGACATCTCAGACTGTCTCTTAACACGAACATCCAGCCCGGTACCAGAGACAATAAAAAAAAAATCGAATACTGACCTCTGTCCCTTAAGTCAAGAAAATCCATAAAACTGGCTGATCCAGCTCTACCTACATGATAAAGTGGAAAGTGCTGACCGATGAGGAGGTGAGGACCACGTATGCGGATACTATTGCATCACAATTCATAAAAATCTTTGAAAAAACTAAAGATGTTGAAACGGAGTGGGGAAAGTTCAGATCTATAGTTTTTATTTCAACTCTAAATACTGCCTGCGAACGTTAAATATGCCATGCGAGTAAAGAAGGGGGCTTAGAAAGCTTAGCCTGGAAATAAATCTTCATTATACTCGCGGTGCAATCAGACGTGATAATTCGCAGCAAAGACAGTAAAGGCATCCAAGGTTACGTCAAGAGAAGACTCTAGGGTTAAGCTAGAATCCGACTTTAGATCAGCAAATACAGTATTTATGGCAGTCCATCCGGCAACTTCGTAATCTCCCCCCACACATGTTATCAGGAACTTATCTGGAGTTCTCTCTGAAGGGAGGCAAATATTTGGTGGAGAGAATACTTTGCTGATCTTTTAAATCCGGTCACAACATCTCCTGACATATCCGTCATCAGTGGTCTACTAGCGATCATAGGTATTTCTTCGCATTACAGACCAGATACCTCCAGCTAGGGCAATACAATAACTAAATTAAGTTATTGGGCTAAAAAGGGTTGGGTGGAGAAAGAGAGACAGGTAAACAAACACGAATGGCGAGGCAACGTAAAGAGAGGAAAAAATGAGAAAATCAAGTCAATAATTCATTTTGAACATAAGAACGTGCGAATATTGATGAGGAGAACAAAGACACATCTTGGCCGTGCGGATGTGAGCGAGGAAAGAATCTCGTACGGTGTGGGACGATGGAGGAAGTGAGAGAGAGGGTGAGTAGCAGAGAGTGAGTGAGTGAAAGTGTGAGGAAGAGGCTAGCCGAGAGAGGGTGACTAGCTGAGGGGGGAGGAGAGAGAATGAGGAGAGAGAAAGAGGATAGCAGTAAGGGAAGAGAAAAAGACAGGTCACAGCGAAGGGGAAAGCATATATCAATGATAAAACTGGCGAGCTGTGTTATTGCAAATATGATATATATAACAAATGAAGAATTAGAAATAGAAGCCAGGAAGTCGCACGTTCTTATGTTCAAAATGAATTATTGACTTGATTTTCACATTTTTTCCTCTCTTTACGTTGCCTCACCATTCGTGTTTGTTTACCTGTCTCGCTTTCTCCACCCAACTCTTTTTATCCCAATAACTTAATTTAGTTATTGTATCGCCCTAGCTTGAGGTATATGGTCTGTAATGCGAAGAAATACCTATGATGGCTAGTAGACGACTGATGACGGATAATCCTGGCTTCTATTTCTAATTCTTCATTTATTATATATATCATAACTGCAACAACACAGCTCACCATTATATATATATATGAAAAACGTAAAATAAGAAAATTATAGTAATTAGCTTACTTACTTAAATTTCACTCCAACTAATTAGTTTTCTTCAGTGTCTTGTAATTTAGTCCCCGCTTGCTCTTTTCCATCCACTGAATATTTTTGTATAAGTTCTCTCTATCCGCGCATCTCCAGGTATCTTAGCTGAGGATGACTCCCTGATGACGAAAAGGTTTCTCCATGATCTCCATTTGGAGACTATGTATATTCCCTTTCAGAAATTAATTAGTTGGAGTGAAATTTAAGTAAGTAAGCTAATTACTATAATTTTCTTATTTTACGTTTTTCATATAATTGTTCTGCATCTCCTTGCATTGAACTACAAAGTTACTAAGACAAAACCTATATATTTGCTTGCATAGGTATATATATGTTGGTAGATATACTAATTCCTTATATATATATATATATATATATATATATATATATATATATATATATATATATATATTCGCAACAACGCAGCACGCCATTTTTTCATTCACATATATTTTTTCCCCTCGCTGTGGTTCGTATTTTTTATATCACCTTACTGCTATCCTCTTTCTCTCTCCTCCTTCTCTGTCCTTGTACCTCTTGCTTTCTTTCACCCCCTCTGCTGGTCACACACTCTCGGCTGGCCTCTTCCTCACACTTTCACTCA
>CAXHJY010000503.1:12500-22500 GCA_964016885.1 Eledone cirrhosa | reverse complement strand
CATCCTGATCGATAAACAGACAGACTTAAAAATAGATATATTTCTTTTATTTGCCACTAGGGCATCAAAAGTGGGACAAGTACAAAGGGGGGAGTTTACACAAAAAGGCGTCCTCAATAAGGAGAAGGCAATAACAAAATATAAAAATAAAATAAGATATAACAAAAAATAAAATTTTTAACAAAATCCTCAATAGAGAGGAGGCGCCTTGGGGGGTCGCACACACCCCCGAAAAAAGTGTGCAACCCTTCTCCTCAGGAGCACAGAGAAGGGGTGCTCCCTTGGTCTTTTATCTTCCTCACCTATAGTCTGATGTAGAGTGAAGGCCCATTCACACGGGCCATTCTCGCCACTTTCACCCATCTTTCATAGAAACGGCTGGGGTGCAGCACCTCTCTCTCCATCCTGATCCTTCTTCCGAAATGATATCGGAAGAAACGGACCAGTTGTTGGCCAGAGAGAAAGGTGCCCGACCTCAGTCCTTTCAGACGCGTCCACCATACAACCTCTTTCGCCATGGCTATTACGCACAGAAACACCGCCTCTGCTTCATCTTTGAAGGGGGGAGGCGGCTTGATCATTACAATCGACTCGGTGGTCAACCGGATCGGTCCCACCCTTGACAGCAGTTGTTCGACATAGCCCCACAGATCGGCTACGCCCGAGCAGTGTACTAATGCGTGTGCAACGGTTTCCTCGTCGCACACGCATCTGGGACAGATCTTTTTGGCGGGGTCCCTACCCGGGCGCCCGTGTCTGTAGAGCCTTTCTCGAACGGGTAAAGCCCCTCGGTAGCACTGCCAGGCCAGGGACTTCTGGAAGTTGTCCATAGGTCCCGGGCTGAATGTCCTACCGAACAGGCTGGCCAGTTCGTCCTCCTCCATGTCTAGGGCTTCTCCGAGGGCGTCGTCGCACCTGCTGCGTACCAGCCCTCTATAGAATGTTGCGGTGGAGTCTCCACTGATAACCGGATCCGCCTGCCAGAGGGCGGTGAGCGCCTGGGCACACTCAGTGTGCCAGGCGCCCAGTTTTCTCGGTCTTTGCTTGACCCAGGATTGCAGCTCGGTGAGTGAGACGAGTTTGGGAAAGGTTCGTCTCACAAACGAGGCCCACACCGGTTGTCCGGTGAGGAATACGTAGAGGTGCCGTAGCCTTAATGCGTGTTTACGAATCATTAGCCACGGCATCCCCAGCCCTCCTTTCGAAGGGTGTTGACAGCAGATGGATCTCCTCACCATAGGAGCCCGCCTCTTCCAAAGGAATTGGAAGAGCGCGCGCTCCATCTTGGTGAGGGTTTCCCTTGGGCAGGGCACTACGGTCAGGCGGTAGTAGATGACGGACGCTATGTAGGTGTTCGCCACCTCCGCCCGACCTTTCAGGGATAGTTTGCAACTGGCCCACTTCTGGGTCAGTGCAAACACCCTGTTCGTAACCTCCGCCCAGTTTTTCTCCACCTGGAGGTCCGGTCCGAACCAGACCCCGAGCAACTTCACCGGGCCCTCCGTCCAGCGTCCGACGACGCTATCGGAGGGCATCGGTCTGCCCCTCCACGTGCCGAGTTGCAAACCGATCGACTTGTCCCGGTTCAGCTTAGCCCCTGTGAACTTTTCGTACTCCTCCAGTAAGGTGCCGACCGCCTCGATTTCGGAGGCCGTCGACACCATTACTGTCACGTCATCGGCGTAGGCCGACACCGCTTTCCGCAATCCCGGTTCCAAAGGGATGCCCTGCAACAACTCCAACTTCCGCAGTAGTGGCTCGAGAGTCAACACATACAGAAGGGAGGAGAGAGGGCACCCTTGTCGGATGGACCGCGCGATTTTGAACGGCTCCGAGAGGTAGCCGTTCACCTTGACCCTAGAGCAGATGCGGCTGCTGTGCATAGCAGTGATCCAGCCCCTGAAAACGGGTCCGAAGCCTGCCGCCGCTAGCACCGCATCCAGGTAACCATGGTCGACCCTATCGAACGCCTTAGATTGATCCAAGTTGATCAGAGCCCCACCAAAGCCGGGTTCGTTCCCAACCCTCTCTATGATGTATCGCATGAGGTGGAGGTTGTCATGGATGGACCTGGACGGGATAGCGCATGTCTGCGCATCTCCCACCAGGTTGCCCACGACAAGCGCCAACCTCTTTGCTAGCACCTTGGCCAAAATCTGTAACTCTGTATTTAGCAGTGTTATGGGCCTGAAGTTACTTATTTCGTCCCCCTTGTTCTCGTCCTTCCTCACTAGCGTGACTACGCCCTTGGTCACAGTACAGGGAATTCTCCCGTTCTGTTGCCAGTTGCAGTAGACCGCCTCGAGGAGATCGGGGAACAAGTCCGGCATAGCTAGATATAATTCGTAAGGAAGACCATCGAGACCCGGGGATTTGCGTTTGCCGCATTGGCTCAGCACGTCCTCTATCTCAGCGGCCGAAATCGGCTCCTCGCAGGACTTCGCCTCCCTGTCCGAGAGGCGCGGCAGGCCGTCGAGGTATGGACCGAAGTCCACGTTCCCAACCGGCTCCCCGCCCCTCCCGAACAGTCGGGCAAAGTGCCTTTGAAAGGCCTCACACATCTGCTTAGGCTCAAGAATCGCCCGTCCATCCAGGTCTTGCAAAGACCGGATGGTGGATTTAGTTCCACTGTTGGCCTCTGTCACGCGGGCCCAGCTAACAGCTTTGGTCCCCTCGTTCCCTAGAGCACGTATTTTACTTCGGACAACGCAGCCTTCGTGCTTCGCGTCGAAAAACTGGCTCAACGCCGTTCTCGACGCTAGCACTCTGGCCACGTCGCCGCTTCTAATTGCCTCTTCTACTCTATCTATTAGCTCCCTTTCCTTCCTATTCCTATCCGCAGCTAGAACCTTACTAAATTCTATCGAGACTACTCTAATCTCTCTCTTTAGAGATACCCACCACCTGCTGTTGACGATCGCTCCAGTCAACCGTTCCTTAACTAACGTACTAATCCGATTCCTGTAGGCTCTACTTGCCGGCAAGGACAAGTTGAGCTTCCAGTAACCGGGGCCCTGTCTATGAGTTCTGTCAAGGTTGACCATGCAGGTCACTAATTTGTGGTCTGAATAGCCAACAATGCGCATTTTTGGACAACTTAAAAAGTCCTTATCCTTAATTCTAACTAAGAACCTATCTAGGTACGACCTAGATGATCCGCTACGATTTGCCCAAGTCCAGGTTGGCGCAGTCGGAAAATCTAGTCGATATCTATCGGCCAGGTCAAATCGACCGATTAACCCTTTGAGGCTATTACACCGCTCTCTATCGGGGCAGGCCCCTACGTAGTCCCAGCGTGCATCTAGGATACCATTCCAGTCCCCCACTAATAGCAAGGAGCGGGACGTCCCTAGAAAAGTCTCCAGACGATGGAAGAAGTCCGGCCGCATTGACCCGAAAGGGCCGTAGGCGGCTACCAACCTAAACGCTCCGCCTTTACCACTGCCAAGGTCCAGAACCACTAGTCGACCCTCCGGGTCCAAATGTACCATCTGTGTTGCGAGACCCAGATGTTTTTGCAGCAGAACGACAACTCCACCCCCACCTCCGGGCTGACAGAGAGATGCGTGCATCTCAAAGTCATCAAAGGTGGGGGCCAGCTGTCGCACGTTGCTGATCCGGGCCTCGCAAATAACCATCACATCTATACGTTGTGACCTGAGGTCATTTAGAAGCATTGCTTGCTTCCAAGTTGAGCCCAGGCCACGCGCATTTAAACAGCCTACTCTTAGCATAGCCATGTTGGTGGTGAAGAGAAAAGGCACTTACCTCTCTGCGTCCCGGGTATCGGGCTGCACAATTTCCATTAGGGTGGGGGATGGGTTGTTGGGTGGGGTGGTGGTTTGTGGAAGTGTGGGGGCATCAGTGTGTTGTGTGGTTGGGGAGCTTGGAGTTGTGAGGGTGTTTGGGGAGGGGGTGGGATAGTTTTTTAGGAGGACGCGGTTAATGGACAGACTTAAAAATAGATAGATAGATAGATAGATAGATAGATAGATAGATAGATAGATAGATAGATAGATAGATAAGATATATTTCTTTATTTGTCACAAGGGCGTACAAAAATGGGACATTACAAGTCGTGACGGCGGGGGTTTTATATAAAATCTTTAACAATAATGAAGATAGATAGAAAGAAAGAAAGATAGATAGATAGATAGATAGATAGATAGATAGATAGATAGATAGATAGATAGATAGAAAGAAAGAAAGATAGATAGATAGATAGATAGATAGATAGATAGATAGATATGTTTCTTTATTAGCCACAGGGGCACAAAAGAAGGGGACAAATACAAAGGGGGAAGTTTACATACAATAAAAACGTGTACAATACTATCACAAATGCAATTTAAAAATTAATCGATTTTCCCTAATAGGGGGGAGACATTACATATGGGTAACACATACCCCCGAAAAAAATGTGCAACCCTCATCTCCAGGAGTACGAAGAGTGGGTACCCCCTTCCACTCTTCCTCTTTTTCCTCAACCTACAGGCTTATATAGAGAGAAGGCCCAACCACTCGGGCCATCTTTGCCACTTTCACCCACCTTTCATAAAACTTGCTGGGGTACAGCACCTCTCTCTCCATCCTGATTCTTCTTCTAAAGTGGTATTTGAAAAAAAGAATCAGTTAGATAGATAGAGAGACAGTTTGTTTGAGACCAACATATAGATGCATATACAGGCAGAGGAATAAGCGCTCCAACAGGCAGCCTAGTATTTTAAAACTTTGCGTTTAAAAGAAATTATTGAATTTATTAAAGTAGAAATTTGCTTCACCAAAGGCAAATATAGTGACATATATTATCATAAAACACCTGGATTGATTCGCACGCGGATTTATATATACATGCTGCTTACTTATAGATTTTTCTGCATGTTTGTATACATATATATATATATAATCAAATTTACTGCCATATACAAACATAACATATATAAATGTTTATTTATATGAGTATATATATATGTATATACAGTATATATATATATATATATATATATATATATGTATATATATATATATGTGTGTGTGTGTGTGTGTGTGTGCGTGTGTGTATATTTATATGTACATATATATACCTAAATACATACATATATATATGTGTGTGTGTGTGAGTATATATGTGTGTGTATGATGTGTGTATGTAGTATTATACTCATACATACACATGATCGCTCGTATGCGTATGCATTATCTGTGATTGTATGTATATCGTAAAGTATGAGTAAGCTCTCTATCGAATCGACATGGTGATCGGATGTCTAGTCATGGAATTGAATATTGTTGAATAACATAGCTTCAACATGGGAACATTTGCGTGCTCGATCAACCCATTGTCAATAGCAACAAACTTCTCCCAAATCACATCTTTTTTCCGAAAAATTTTTTTTTTAAATGTGTATTTTTTCCCCTCGAAACATTATCTACATATAAACATTAGTCTTGTGTATTTAATGGCGGCTACCATAAGAAGTACGAAACTAGGAGGCTGTCAAACTACAAGTAGAGGCTGAGTACGGAATAGGATTTTGATCACTCTTAGAGGAAACTTTTGTCTACTAATTACTTCTATCAGGGGTGTGCAACATATTCCATTGGCGGGCTACTTTTAAATATTGGAACAACTATTAGGGCCAGTAACTGTCAAAAATATGTAATCTAATGAAAACCAGTGAATTGAAGTCATAAATACATAGTGAATAGATTTTTAAACAATAAAGACAAATAAAATATAATTTAGTTTTATTAATGTGAGACTTGGTATTTAGTATAGGTCAACTAACAGAAAATTGTATTTAGAATAAAATTCTAAATAAGCCTACGAGGTAGAAATTAAAAACGGTCTTCGCGGGCCACTCTGACTGGTCTGGCAGGCCGGATTGTGGCCCGCGGGCCGCCTGTTGCACACCCCTGGCTTAGATAGTTTCAATTAAACAATGTTTTACAACACACTGTTTTATGTGAAGCCCTACCAGTCCTGTTATGCGGGTATTTTTCCGGGTACAAGTGAAATTTGGTAGATAGAAAGTAAAAACTGTGTGGAAGATCATTGACAGAATAGTTCCTGTGCTTTGATGGTAAATTTAATCTGTTGCCCGTTTAACACCAACATATGGTCTTTGGGAGCCTTTAACAGAGTTGATTCGGTTACTAACACTCAGGCCCTCGGTTTAAAGAGAAATTCTTCTCCTCTTTCCACTTATCAGTCTTGGAGGATACGTAGTCACAAGCGCTGCCTTTGCTCTTCTGACAAATACTCTCGGGTCCCAAATAATCAAGAGTGGAATAAACAGAGTTGGGTGGAATAAGCGGTAGAGTTGGAATAAGTGGTAATTGTTCTAAGTTGTTTCCGTGATGTTTTTAAAAACCCGAATTAGTCGTTTAGTTTACTTATTGAGACCTCAACCTATCCTATTTATTTTATAACATATGGGATTTCTAGTGATGTACTTTGTTTTGTCATGTATAATGTTTTTTAATGTCTAAAGAAAATTTATTGTCGCAAGAATGCTACCACTTAAAATAAAATTTCGTCGGAGATAGATTAGCAAAATTTAATAACCGAAGGGGGGCAAATATTCGAGTATATCAAAGGAAAAAAAATAACTGTGTCCAAGATCATAAAAATTCTAAAATGGCATAGCCCACGTGGACAACAAGTATCAATTCACCGTAATGTATCAGTAGCACTTAGTGTTTCGTAGCCTCGTAGTGCAGAGTGCAAATCCTTCCAAGGATGATGTAGCTGCTAGAAGAGACCTTCCACCCAAAAGAAACTCATCACCCATCTCTCACTAATCGTACTCATCACTCACCTGCCGCTAACATGTTAGTCACCAGTTGCCGTTCACGAATTGCCAAACACCAGTCATCCCTCATGTATTGACAATTCTACTCTTCATTTGCTACTCAGCAGTCACCACTTGTACTACATACGTGTAAAAATCGTTCACTCGCCACTCTCTATCACCACTTGCCTCTCATCACAGCCTTCTTGAGACTATCCACTCACCACACATCACTCGCCATTAACAACTCATCAATCACATCTCATATCTCAGCATTTCTTCGGTAATTGAGAAAATAAATTCCAGGAAATTACTGAGTAAATTCGATTAGATTTTTTAAAAATAGAATTTGTGGTTACTATACGTAGTGCTTGTGTTAGCACTTCATGTATTTACGTGAATTAGATATTTAGTGTTAAAAACTGTGGATTATCACCGATAAAATGTTTGTTATTGGCGTATTATGCAGAGAGTTTATATTAAAAAAGAGATCGACATTTCAGTTCAACATATTTTATTCGTTATTTTCAGAGATTTACGAATAAAACATATTAAACTGAAATTGGATCACTTTCTTTTTTATACACACAAACAAACACACAGACAAACAAACACACAGACAGACAAACACACACACACACACACACACACACACACACACACACACACACACACACACACACACACACACACACACACACACACACACACACATATATATATTTATATATATAAAATCGAATTACAATTTAGCTTCAGGCATAGTTGTATACAGAAGATATGTATTGGAATTTCATATTTCTAAAGAAATACGGTATGTTTAAAATAAACATTTAAAGAGCCGTAGATATCCCCAAACACCAGCGGCTAACGCCGTCTGACGGAGTCCAGCAGAAGCAAGGGGGACAATCGCCGATACGGTGCGAAGGCTGGAAAGACCACAAATCACGTTAGTACTCGATGCATGATGAGATGCAGAGTGGGTATATGGAAGATGTAGAATCCCAAACGCGCATTCATTACCCTTAAAAATACTTGTGGAAACAAAGTTAATCGCCTGTGCTCGCCATTGGAATTCTTGCTCTTCCGTATATATATATATATATATATATATATATATATATATATATATATATATATATATATATATATATCTTTTTCACGTACAATCTGAGATTTATTATATAGAAAAGACTCTAAGCTCGCTGTTGATTGGAAATTTTCCCGCTCGTCTTTTTCTCCTTCGTCCACTTATTTCTGAGGGGGTCGTGTGGGCAGAGTCCTCAAACACTCCTTCCAGCGGGTCTTGTCAAAATCAACTGTCTCCAACTGATCCGACTGGATCCACAAGCGAGACCAACCTAGGTCTCCTGCCTGCTGGTTTTGCCCGTAAAATCTTCCCAGCGATTCTTTCCTAAGACATTCTCTAACCATACTGTGATTGGCCAATTCGGAGAAGGAGCGGCTCTATCTGGAGTAACACTCTGATCTCCGAGCTAAGACCCTTCAGTGGAAACCCTATTTCGGCCGCTTGTATTCATGATTGTAGTCTTTCGGTCATTACCCAAGATTCATGACCATAGGTAAGGGTTGGCACGGATACCGTTCATCTTGACGATATCTATTACAAAAATCGATAATTGGTGATTGATACCAATCATTAAAATCTATTATAAACTTAAGATTCTGTGTTCTATGAAACAGCTGTCTGAGAATTTATAATTTAAGTGAGTACATTTATTGTTGTTGTTCTATATATATATGTACATAATTCTAGTTTTTGTTTCTAAACTTGATATATGAAAAAGAGTGTTTTAAATTTGTATAAAATATGCTCTGAATTTAATGATCATCGAACTTCGTATGTTGATTAACCAATTTATAGTATTATATATATATATATATATATATATATATATATAATATGAGAATAAACGTGCTGCGTGGTTGCTAATGGGTTACATATGAATAAAGTTAGTCCTTCATCAGTGATCTTCCAACCATCATTGGTATTTCATCGCTTTAAAGACCATATACCTCCGGTTGGTGCGAGCAACGGCTAAAAAAGTCGTTGGGACACGTAAATAAAGGGGACACGAGAGTGTAAACAAACAAAGATGGTGAAGCAACGAAAAATGAGGAAGAAGGAGTCAAGTCCCAAATTTCCATGAATATAAGTTCGGTGAAATCGTGAACGAGAGAGAATAAAGACCATCAAATCTGGTTGGAATGTGAGCAAGGAAGGAATTCCGTACAGGTCTAACGGGAGGAAGAAGGGATCTAGTCTGTGAATTCGGTGAACGTAAGTTCTGTGAAATCGTAGACGAGAGAGAGAAAAAAAAGCGAACCTGCCTGACCAAGGGTGTGAAAGAAAAGAATTACGCACAGGTCAAACGGGAAGAAGGAGGAGGAGGAGAGGTAGTAACAGAGAGTGAGTGAGTGAAGGGTGAGGAAGAGGCTAACAGAGAGAGTGACTGTTAGAGACGGTAAAGATACAAAGAAAGAGGAAGCAGTAAGAACGAAATAGACGGGTCACAGCGGAGGAAAAAATATGTGTAAATATGAGAATAAACGTGCTGCGTGGTTGCTAATGGGTTACATATGAATAAAGTTAGTCCTTCGCAGCACGTTTATTCTCATATTTACACATATTTTTTCCTCCGCTGTGACCCGTCTATTTCGTTCTTACTGCTTCCTCTTTCTCTGTATCTTTACCGTCTCTAACAGTCACTCTCTCTGTTAGCCTCTTCCTCACCCTTCACTCACTCACTCTCTGTTACTACCTCTCCTCCTCCTCCTTCTTCCCGTTTGACCTGTGCGTAATTCTTTTCTTTCGCACCCTTGGTCAGGCAGGTCGCTTTTTTTTCTATCTCTCGTCTACGATTTCACAGAACTTACGTCCACCGAATTCACAGACTAGATCCCTTCTTCCTCCCGTTAGACCTGTACGGAATTCCTTCCTTGCTCACATTCCAACCAGGTTTGATGGTCTTTATTCTCTCTCGTTCACGATT
The DNA here is from genome assembly GCA_964016885.1 of Eledone cirrhosa. Classification (NCBI taxonomy): domain Eukaryota; kingdom Metazoa; phylum Mollusca; class Cephalopoda; order Octopoda; family Eledonidae; genus Eledone; species Eledone cirrhosa. Next base: position 12,692 of record CAXHJY010000503.1, on the reverse strand, counting down.
TCACCGAACTTATATTCATGGAAATTTGGGACTTGACTCCTTCTTCTTCACCTTTCGTTGCTTCACCATCTTTGTTTGTTTACACGCTCGTGTCCCCTTTATTTACGTGTCCCAACGACTTTTTTAGCCGTTGCTCGCACCAACCGGAGGTATATGGTCTTTAAAGCGATGAAATACCAATGATGGTTGGAA
>CAXHJY010000503.1:0-10000 GCA_964016885.1 Eledone cirrhosa | reverse complement strand
CGGCGTACTGCTTAGATTGATCAAGCTTGCGATGTGGTCTCCGTATAATGGATATTAACGGGCAACTAAAGAGTGTTTATGGGCAAGGACTGTTGTAACGATATAGGCTTTTAGATACGGTCACAGTGATGGTGGTGGTGATGGTAGTGGTGGTGGCGGCAGAAGAAGGAGTGTTAATGAGGGTGTGGTTAGTCGTTGTATTCTGTACATATCTTTATTAAAATAGACATTCACCCACATTATACATTTAACTGGATATTTGTCACATTTTTTTTTTCCTTATTTTGTTATTTTGTGCTTTGCTTTGTATATATAATTGTTTATTTATTCAAGGAAATCATTTTACTTCCATGACAAGATAAATGCATACATACATACATACATACACACCTCCTCCATACACACCTCCTCCATACACATACATACACACCTCCATACACACATACATACATACCTCCATACACACATACATACATACATGCATACATACATACACACCTCCATAAACACACACATACATACATACATAAATACACACAAACATACACACATATACATATGCATTCATACATACATACATACATACATACATACATACATACATACATACATACATACATACATACATACATACATACATACACATACATACTCACGGGCTGTTATTTCTAGGAGGTCAAGCATAGAAGCTCCGCCATTAGTTACTGGTGCTGCTGCTCATACTCTTGTATTAATAATATTCATTTCTAATTTATGCACAAGGCCAGCAAATTTGGAGGATAGGATAAAGATCCCATAACTCGTGGCGTCGTAGAGACACCGTCATATGGCGTGTCTAGGGCACTTTTAAACCTGGAGGAGCCCAACCCTCTCCAGGTTTGAACACAGCTGATTTTTTCTATTGAGGAAGAATTTATTCCAGTACTGGACTGCTACTTTTGTTATCGACCCCGAAAGGATGAAAGGAAGAGCTGACCACGGCGGGATTTGAATTCAGAGAGCAGAGAGTCGAAACGAATACTGCAAGGTATTCTATCCGACGTTCTAACGACTCTGCCAATCCGTTGCCAACAATAAAAACAATAGCAATAGTTTATACAGTGAATGAAATCGAATTCAGTATATGACAGGGCCATACTTTTCTCAAGGATTCTTGAATGATAATAAAGTGAAGTCAACATTAATAGGATCTGAACTCAGATATAATTAAATTTTATAGAACATTCTACTGTTTTTACCCCTCAGTTTGCTCCACGGTAGTTGATTGATGCTTATATTATTCATCAGAGAAAGATAAGAGGGGGAAAAAAATCAACCCTGGAATGATTTGCACTGAAAACGACGGCTCAAAACGACGGTTTCATTCCTTGACTCAAAACAACAGTTTCTATTTTTGGCTCAAAATAATGGTTTCGTTTCTTAGCTCAAAACTATGGATGCATTTATTGGCTTAAAACAATGATTTCACTTCTTGGTTCAAAACAACGGCTTCAATCCTTGGCTCAAAACGACGGTTTTCCGTAATTTACTGTAATTAGATCCTGTTATAGTAAAACAAGCATTCGGGTTGTTTGTTCGTTTGTTTATTTAATTGTTGTCATTTGTGGGATTTTTCAAAATATGCAGAAGACATTGGAAGTGAGAATTGCCGAACGTATTATACTTAAAATACAGCAGATTTATCCTTAAATCGTCACATAGAAGCCACTAATCACCAACTAATCACAATATCAACGACATATACACTATAGTTAGAAGCCATACCACAACCACCACCATCACCCACCGTCACCACTACCAGAATCCCATTACTACCACTACTATCACCGCAGCATAAACGACTACGATGACGTCAACCGCCGCCACCATCACTACTACTACTATGACAATACCCAACAATCACCGGCGTGACAACCACCACAAATAACAACGCCACCATCGCCAACATTACTATTAACAACAATAACAACACTATCTCTGGAACTATAACAATCACCACCACAACTATTACCACCCCAACCATCACCACCATAACTATCACTACCACAACCTTCACCACCACAACCATCACCATCACCACCACAACCATCACCACCACAACCTTCACCACCACAACATTCACCACCACAACCATCACCACCACAACCATCACCACCACAACCATCACCACCACAACCTTCACCACCACAACCTTCACCACCACAACCATCACCACCACAAACATCACCACCACAACCATCACCACCACAACCATCACCACCACAACTATCACCACAACCATCACAACCATCACCACCACAACCATCACCACCACAACTATCACCACCACAACCTTCACCACCACAACCATCACCATCACCACCACAACCATCACCACCACAACCTTCACCACCACAACCATCACCACCACAACCATCACCACCACAACCTTCACCACCACAACCTTCACCACCACAACCATCACCACCACAACTATCACCACAACCATCACAACCATCACCACCACAACCATCACCACCACAACTATCACCACCACAACCTTCACCACCACAACCATCACCATCACCACCACAACCATCACCACCACAACCATCACCACCACAAACATCACCACCACAACCATCACCACCACAACCATCACCACCACAAACATCACCACCACAACCATCACCACCACAACCATCACCACCACAAACATCACCACCACAACCATCACCACCACAACCATCACCACCACAAACATCACCACCACAACCATCACCACCACAACCATCACCACCACAAACATCACCACCACAACCATCACCACCACAACCATCACCACCACAACCATCACCACCACAAACATCACCACCACAACCATCACCACCACAACCATCACCACCACAACCATCACCACCACAAACATCACCACCACAACCATCACCACCACAAACATCACCACCACAACCATCACCACCACAAACATCACCACCACAACCATCACCACCACAAACATCACCACCACAACCATCACCACCACAACCATCACCACCACAACCATCACCACCACAACCATCACCACCACAACCATCACCACCACAACCATCACCACCACAAACATCACCACCACAACCATCACCACCACAAACATCACCACCACAACCATCACCACCACAAACATCACCACCACAACCATCACCACCACAAACATCACCACCACAACCATCACCACCACAACCATCACCACCACAACCATCACCACCACAACCATCACCACCACAACCATCACCACCACAACCATCACCACCACAAACATCACCACCACAACCATCACCACCACAAACATCACCACCACAACCATCACCACCACAAACATCACCACCACAACCATCACCACCACAAACATCACCACCACAACCATCACCACCACAACCATCACCACCACAAACATCACCACCACAACCATCACCACCACAAACATCACCACCACAACCATCACCACCACAACCATCACCACCACAACCATCACCACCACAACTATCACCACAACCATCACCACCACAACCATCACCACCACAACCATCACCACCACAACTATCACCACAACCATCACAACCATCACCACCACAACCATCACCACCACAACTATCACCACAACCATCACAACCATCACCACCACAACCATCACCACCACAACTATCACCACAACCATCACCACCACAACCATCACCACCACAACTATCACCACAACCATCACAACCATCACAACCATCACCACCACAACTATCACCACCAGAACCATCACCACTACAACCAACACTATCGTCGCTACTACAACTACAACGACAACCATCGTCACCGCCACCAGCGCCACCACCATTATTACTACAACGACAATTGCAACCACCGTCACCACTACCATAACCAACCCTAATGTTACCACCACCACCACCACCGCTACTAGCGGCTCAAAATATATGTCTTCTGATCAACAATGGAACTCTTTAACTTTTTAATCAATTGTCAGTCTCAAAGTATAGTGCTAATGGCCTGGGAATGAAACATTTGGCACTGTTTTCTCCTACTGAAGAGAGAGAGAGGTAAGAGAAGGGCGAGAAAGGGGGTAGAGAGACAGGGAAAGACAGGCAGATGGACTCAGAGAGAGGGAGAGGAAGAGAAAAAGAGAGAAGGTGAGAGAGAAGAAACGGGGGAAGGTTAAAGACTTTAAGTTTTAGCTCTAGGGTTGATATTATTATATTTATGCTGAAATCCTGTAAGACGGACGACAGTAGAAATATGTCCCCGTAGTTGAAAATTCTTCTTAAATAATATATATATATATATATCTCATGGCTTACTTTGATACGGTGAAGAAATACACACACACACACATATATACATATACATATATATACATATACATATGTATACATATATACATATATATATACATACATACATATAATATATATATATATATATATATACATATATGTATACATACATATATATATATACATATATACATACATATATATATATATATACATATATATACATATACATACACATATACATATGTATACATATATATCTATATATATATATATATATATATATATATGTATACATATATCTATATATATATATGTGTGTGTGTGTGTGTCTGTGTGTGTGTGTGTGTGTATACATATATATATATATATATATATATACATATATATATGTGTGTGTATATACATATATATATATATATATATATACATATATATATATATATATATATACATATATATATATATATATATATATATATATATATATATATATATATATATATAAGTATGTACACGTATATATATATATATAAGTATGTACCCCGGCCGATTAACTCACTCGATATGCAAATTAGGCTGCTCAGCCGTTAATATGCATAAGGAAAGTAAATACTTTCAGACGTTCAACCATCTGGCAGGAAGGTATACGTTGCTGACGATAGCTAATAAGCTTGAAACTAGTACAGCGTTCCTTTGTCAGTGTTGAACAAATGAGCAACGATGGTTACTAGACACTGTACGGCTTAATTCGGGATGTTTGTTTACAAACACACCGAGCATTATAATAAATGTTCGCTGAATCCATACGTACATATATATATGTGTGCATGTATGTATATATATATATATATATATATATATATATATATACATACTACTGTACGTCTGTATACATATATGTATGTACGTGTACATATTTATATTTAAGTAACAGCCGTACTAAGAGTGAGAAATGAAATTTCGTTTCATTTTTTTCGTTTATATATATATTTATATATATATATATATATATATATACATATAGATGAGATTCTACAGGACTAGAACTGTTTCATTCTTGAGAAATCATCAGCTCTGCTATGTATTGAGTACTTTACTTACTGTGGTTACCTCCGATTCAACCCGGAATAACTTACCTTATATATATACATATATATATACACACACACACCCACCCACCCACATACATACATACATACATACATACATACATACAGACAGACAGACAGACAGACAGACAGACAGACAGACAGACAGACAGACAGACAGACATACAGACAGACAGACAGACAGACAGACAGACAGACAGACAGACAGACAGACAGACAGACATACAGACATACATACATACATACATACATACATACATACATACATACGATTTGGTAGAATCACTAGAGCGGTGGATGTTTGTTCGGGGTTTCTGAGTTCTGAGCTCAAATCTCATCGAAGTCCACTTTGCCTTTAATTGTTTCAGATTCGGTAAAGAAATTGCAATGGTGGTGCAGCCCTCATTCCTTAGCGAAAGCATGGTACATACTACCAAGTCATACTCGATTATGAGTGAAGACAGTACTATTTTTACACATATATACACACGTGTAATTACACATATATGTTTGTGGACAAAGCCAAACCGCAGGGGAACCAGGGATAAACCACAAACAGAATGGTTGGTTCTGACAGGACCCTCTGGAAGGCGTATTTAGGGATCTGCCCCCGCGACCCTTTCAAGAAGAAGAAGAAGAAGAAGAAGAAGAAGGGAGGAGAAGGAGGAGGAGGGGGAGGAGGAGGAGAAGAAGAAGGAGGAGGAGGGGGAGGAGAAGAAGAAGAAGAAGAAGAAGAAGAAGAAGAAGAAGAAGAAGAAGAAGAAGAAGAAGAAGAAGAAGAAGAAGAAAAAGAAGAAGAAGAAGAAGAAGAAGAAGAATTCTCTTTAGCGATTTTATCTTCTGTCATCCTGTATATCCATTTTTATCCCTGTGGTATTTATCGATCGATGTTAAATCGATTTTATTTAACTTCTCTACACTTAGTTGTCGATAATTTGATTGACCTGCCTGTCTCTTTATCTTCTTAACACAATACTATTATCAGCCGCTCAATTTAATAGACGCATTTGTGGGTTTACTCAATAATCTATGCATACATATCATACATACATACATACATACATACATACATATAGACAGACTTATATATATACAGATATACATACACACATATATACAGAGATACATATGTACAGACATACAGACGGACATACATACATACAGACAGGCAGGCATTATACATACATACAAACAGACAGACAGACAGACAGAAAGTCAAACAGAAAGACAAACAGACAGACATAATATACAATCGAGGAAGACAGCTGGAATGTAATACTGGTAATGAACTCCTTATCACAAGGGCGGTGGAAGCATTTCTGAATGAGGTGGGGGGGGGGGGGGTCGATTTAGTTGTAGCGATTAGTTTATCTCAGGGGCGTGCAGAGCGGCCCGAGATGACCGTTTTTAATTTTTACCTTGTAGGCTTATTTAGAATGTTTTCGTAACCGTAATACAATTTTCTGTTAGTTGACCTATACTAAAGGGCTTCACTGATAGGGTTATGTGTGTTATAATTTCCCAGGTCCATGTTGTGCAAAGAAGTTGTGGTTTTCATTAGATTACATATTTTTGACAGTGACTGGCCCTAATAGTTGTTCAAAAGTGGCCCGCCAATGGAATATGTTCCACACCCCTGATTTAGCTCTTTGCACTCTAACATGGTCAGAAAACCACCATATGCGATAAACATAGCTTGTACATAAATTGTAGCGCATATACAAATAGATGTGTGTTTTGGTAGTTTGGGGAAAATATAATTATTGAGGGACCCCGCACCCCTAGTTCAACCGCCCCTATATCATCTCTGGTAAGGAATTGTTAAGATCTGCAGTGAAGAAGAAATGAATGTTATGTACACTTTATGCGAAGTTCTATTCATACAAAAATTCATAGAACCGAGAAAAGTTGGTCGTGTTCACATTTGATAGTCAATCGGGGAAAGGTTGTTGATTTAACAAAGATAAAGGACTTGAAACAACAGCTTTGTAATAACAGATTTATTTAAAAGCTCTTAACTGCTGGGATATTCCAACAAAAGAAATTCACTCGCACCCTTAAAATCAAGCTAGAATAAAAAGGAATATTCTAGAAAGTTTCCCCCTAAAAAATTGTTTTTCGTTTCGTTTTGTTTCCGTTCGTTGTCTTGTCTTTTCTTTGTTAATTTTCTTATGTTTATTTACTAATGTGGCGTACGTGTTTATCTCTTCCTCCCTATTTATTGTAATGGCTTACATTTTTTAACACGATATATTACTTCTTTCTTTTTTTCTTTCTTTTTTTCTCCTTTTTTCATTGTTTCACTCATGTTTCATGTGCTCTATGAGGCACCAGACATTTTCCGTTCGTTGTCTTGTCTTTCTTGGTTAAGTTTATATATATATATATACGATATTAATAAATGGAAACTATATTTATAAAACCATATTTATTTCATTATACATATTTCAGGGATACCACATTAAATTATGGTATGCCTTCATCAGATAAAATACAATATATAACAGTTTTACAAATAGCTTTGACGTACCCTTTTAAAATACAACCATTACTTTTGGAGGCTGTCTGGATAGTGATTTGTTTACATTGTTTTAATAAGTCATAGTGTTAAGCACAATTAGAAAAAGACGGATAGAAAGAAAAAGAAAAAGACGGAGAGAGAGAAAAGAACAAAGCCGGAGAGAAAGAAAGAAAGAGACAGAAAACCTGGAGAAATATCGGAGAGAGAGAGAGAGAAATGTATGGAGAAAAGAAAGAGATAAATACAGATAGGAAGAAATGAAAAATAAAAAAGAAAAAAGAAAAAAGAAAAAAGAAAAAAGAAAGAAAAGGAAGAAATAAGAAAAACAGGAAAGCAACAGAGAGATATCAAGTCATCATACAGAGAGAAAAACTCAAGAGAGAGAAATACTATATAGAGAGAGGGGGGACAATGAAAGCTTTACGTCATGTCATATTAAGTTGAGTTAACAATTTATATGAAATGAATAATAAAAATATAAGTATCAATATTCATGAATGGGACATATATATATATAATATGAGAAATTAAACATTGTTCAATAATGACTATATGTTTAGTTTAGAAACTTGAGATCAATATACCAAAATCTGAGTTCAAAATGTACCCTTGCTATAGAGATTAGTATTTTATGCAAAGACATACAAATATATATGTATATATATATATACATAGATACGCACGTCCTGAAAATAGAAATTATGTTTACTCAAGCCAACAAAACGTAAATGATTTCTCTTAATCACTGCTACACATTCCTTGTGTTATAAAAATTTCAGTCTATATATACAAATATATACGATTAACATTCAAGTCCTCATATATACGATTACCATTCATGTGCTTAATATTATGCATATCTCCAACATACCTCGCATCCACATAGATATATACACATACATATATACACATACATATGTATAAATAAATATTTGCGTGCGTCGTCACGCATCACTCATGTATATATACAGACATATATAGACACAAAAAACCTATAACACTTTTTATGCATGTTAATATACACATATGCATTTGTATAGAGATAATCAAATATCAATATATTACTAAAGGATTATAACTTGTAAATATAACCATAACAATATAAATTTAAAATACCAAAGGAATATATTTTGGAAATGTAACTATATCAGTATAGACAAAAGAAATCTAGAAATATCAAAGCATTAAATATCTTTAAAACACTATAGAGTATCTTAAGTTAAAATAATATGTTTTATATATTTATTATAGAAATTTATCCTACGTATATCACAATCAAGATATTGAAAGGGTAGACTTATGAAAGTTATGAGAAGCTATCATAATCAAAACAAATAAATAAAAATAATTTAAAAGATTTAAAAAAACCCAATGATTCTACAGATAACCTTATATTTAGTATAGAAATTTACCTTACGTATATTTTATTCAATACATTGGAAGTATAGACATTTTAGAGTAGTTTATTATATCCTTGTTTATATTTATGAAGAAAGTTTAAAAAGAAAAAGGTGAAGGAATCTAATGATTTATCGATAGGTTCCATATATTAACTAAAATTACTTAATTAATTATACTACATTTTAAATTTATATTTATATTTAAACGTTGAGTTCAATCTATGTCTGCAGCAACTGAATAAATTGTTCCTTAGATTAAGGGAATTTTTGGACTTTAATATAAAGAATATTTCTTCAATACAAAGACCACAATTCTCTGAAGAGGAATTAAAAGGAGTAGCTTTTGAAATAATATTCCAATTCATCGAATATTTAATATTATCTCGTTTTAGGTCCCATAGTAGGCTAGATGGCGAAGTTGAAGATTTTTTGTTTGGATCTGTGAAAGAATTCTTATGATTATTGAAGCGAAATTTAAATTCTGTAGAGGTGGAACCAACATAGTTAAATGAATTTAAATTAGTTTTAACATTACAATTGTACACTACATTTTTAGCTAAGCAGTTGTTATTTAACGGACAGTTAGATTTATTTCTACAGTTACAGTTATTTAATTGAATATTGTTTGGGTTATTATTGGTATTTTGGTTA
>CAXHJY010000502.1:72500-80000 GCA_964016885.1 Eledone cirrhosa | reverse complement strand
ATTGTAATAGAGCCAAACAGGGCATTTAGTCTTGGCTGCTGGAACGTACGGACGCTGCTTGACAGGGATTCTTTGGAGCGTCCTGAACGAAGGACCGCTCTTGTTGCGAAGGAGCTTCGACGTTACGATCTTGACATCGTGGCTTTGTCTGAGACGAGGTTGGCTGGAGATGGTCATCTTACGGAATTTTGTGGAGAATATACATTCTTCTGGAAAGGAAGAGATGAAGGAACCAGAAGAGAGGCTGGGGTAGGATTTGCTGTTAAGACTGTACTGGTGAATAAATTGGAAGAATTCCCAGTGGGGATTAGTGAGCGTCTTATGTCCATGAGAGTTCCGCTGGACAAGGGAAGATATGCTACCCTGGTGAGTGTGTATGCTCCAACTATGAATTCTGTCGATGAAGAAAAACTGTCCTTTTACCATGCCTTGAAAGGTGTTTTAAGAAATATCCCTCAGGCAGACAAAGTCATCGTGCTTGGTGACTTTAATGCTAGAGTGGGTAGGGATTTTAACACATGGAATGTAATCGGAAGGCATGGGGTGGGAAAGTGTAACAGCAATGGTATGCTCTTGCTGCAGATGTGTGAGGAGCTGGATCTGTGTGTTACCAACACCATGTTCCAACAAAAGAACAAATTCAAGACCACATGGATGCATCCTGCATCTAAGGAATGGCATCTTTTGGACTACGTCCTAGTCAGGATGCGTGACAGACAGGATGTGCAGTGTGTTCGTGTTCTTCGTGGAGCTGAGTGCTGGACGGACCACCGCCTGGTACGCGCAAAAGTGAATCTAATCACCAAACGTAAAATCCGGGCTCCTGGTGTTGCCCTGCCCAAAAGATTGAATGCTGCTCGTCTTAAGGATAAAAATGTGAAGAGGACATTGGAAGAAGAGATGCAGGCTGCAGATCTTGGTGAGGATTGGCCGACTCTTAAAAAGTCGGTTTATGATGTAGGCAGACGTGTTCTGGGATTGGTGCAGAGAAAACATCAGGACTGGTTTGATGAGAAGGATGTGCATATAGATGACTTGTTGGCTGATAAGAGGCGCGCTCTGTCACGCTACTTGACGGCAAGACCACAGGAGAGGAATACGTTGCATGAGGAGCTCAGGGATGTAAAATCACGTGTTAGGCGGAGTCTTTCTCAGATGAAGGATCAGTGGTGGAGTGAGAAGGCTGGTGAGATACAAACTGCGTCTGATTGCAATAACACAAAGCTGTTGTACAGTCTCTTGCGTGAGGTTTATGGACCGTCTTCTTCTCTGGTGACACCGATTCGCAGCAGGGATGGCAAAGAACTTCTTCGTGACTCACAGGGAATTCTACGAAGGTGGCGAGAGCACTTTGATGATCTTTTGAATCAGCCGTCTGTCGTCAGTGAAGATTTCCTCAATCTCATTCCGGAAAGTCCTGTGAAAGTAGCTCTCGCAGAACCTCCGACACTTGTGGAGGTTGCAGTGGCTATTTCGAAGCTGAACAGTGGAAGATCTCCAGGTATGGATGGCATACATGCTGAGCTCCTACAATATGGTGGTGAGAGACTCCTGCAACATCTTCACTCTCTGTTTGGAGGGATATGGGCTAATGAATCCGTGCCTGAGGACTGGAGAGATGCAGTAATGGTGGTCTTGTACAAGGGAAAGGGTAACAGGAATGATTGTGGGAACTACAGAGGTATATCATTGCTTTCTGTCGTGGGGAAAGTTTTATGTAGGGTGCTTCTGGACCGTCTGCTGACACACATTGCAGATTGTGTCCTTCCTGAAAGTCAATCTGGTTTTCGTGTTGGACGCGGCACTACTGATATGATCTTCTCAGCTAGACAGCTCCAGGAGAAGTGCATTGAACAGGGCTTGGATCTGTATCAGGTTTTTGTCGATCTGACAAAGGCTTTCGATACTGTCAACAGAGATGCATTATGGAAGGTTCTCCAGAAACTTGGTTGCCCTGATAAGTTCCTTGCTTTAGTTAGGTCTTTCCATGACGACATGAAGGCTTGGGTTAATGTCGGAGGTAACATGTCGGAGCCTATCTCAGTAAAAAATGGAGTGAAACAGGGGGATATTCCAGCACCGACCCTGTTTGCCATATACTTTGCAATGGTTTTCTGTATTGCATTCAGGAATTGCGAGCATGGTGTTTACATCCGATATCGAACCTCAGGCAGCATATTTAACATCAGGCGCTTTGCTGCGAAGACAAAAGTATTTACATCAGTCATAAGAGACCTCTTGTATGCAGATGATTGCGATCTTGTAGCGCACACAGAGAGTGATATGCAGCACATTTTGAATGTATTTTCTGACGCTTGCACTGCCCTGGGTTTGACTGTCAGTCTCAAGAAAACCGTCGTCATGTACCAACCTGCACCTGGTAGGCAGTACACTGAACCAAACATCTATGTGTATGGCAAACGACTTGGAGTGGTTGATCAGTTTGTCTACCTGGGAAGCACTGTCAATCGATACGGCAACCTTGACAGTGAGATCTCACTTAGGATTAGGAAAGCAAGTGATGCTTTCGGAAAGCTAGAAAGGCGACTCTGGGGTCGGCGAGACATATCCTTCACATTTCTTGAGCAGAAAGGACAAGGGGTTTAATGACAAGAGAGACTGTCCCCCTGAAATATACCCCTGCAATATTTTATCAGTGAAAATAGATTCCTCCCTCTCTGTCTTTAACCTTAGGATAGTAGCCCAAGAAGAAGACAGCCTCTCTATGGCTCTGACAATAATGTCTGGGACTTTAGCAAGTTGGAGGGCCTCTATCATCCAAGAGTGGGGAACAGAATCGATAGCTTTCTTGTAGTCCAGCCAGACTGTAGTCATATTCCTCCTAAGTTGTCGCACCTCCGACATCGCAGTTTTGTTGATTAGGAGTTGTTCAGCACATCCCCAAACCCTTTTCTTTCCAGCTGCTTGTTCATCTGTGATGATGTTATTATTTTCACAGTGATCTTGGAGGAATAGGTTCAGGCAGGCTGTATACATCTTATACATCAGGTTCTGGCATGCAATGGGTCGGTAGTTTTTTGCCAAGTGGGTGTCTTTGTTCTTGGGGACCAGTAATGTTTGTGCTAATGTCAACCATTCTGGTATAAGTGTATCTCCCTTAAGAACTTGTTGGTAGAGGTCAGTAAGATACCTCCGATAGAATATTAGTTTTTTGTACCAGTAGCCGACAATCATGTCGCTTCCTGGTGTTTTCTTATCTTGGAGTTTTCCTATCACAGTCTCAAGGGTACCCTCACTTATTTCGTATGTTTTTGTTGTAGTGTAGGAGCAATAGTTCTTTCGGATTTCTCTTAGCCACACTGCATCTTGGTTGAAATTCTTCTTTTCACCCCATATTTTTCTCCAAAAGGAATGTCTTTCTGGCATGGGGCCTCAGTGACACTTATTATTTTGCCCTTCATATCTCTATAGACTGATGTTTGGTTTCGTCTGAATCTTTTATTAAGCATTTTTCTCTCATCTACCTTCTTCAGGTATCGGCGTTTTTCGCTAACAGCTCTCAATTCTTGTTTGAGGGTGATCAGCTTATATTGGAGAGTTCTGGTTCTACTGTTACCAAACATCGTCTCTATTTTATTTTTCACTCTTTGTTGGTGAGGAGTGAGGTTTTTTTGTGTTTGTTTGCATGTAAGGAGCATTGTCACATGTCCTATGTTTTTTCCTAGGTCAGCACTCTTTTTTTCTATTTTAGTTATATATGATGATATTTTTGGTGGTGTTTTGTTCTTGTTAATATCTCTGCTATCACCAAGATAATGCTTCACTGTCATTGCTAAGGCATATAAACAGGCGTTGATTTGCCAAAATGTTGGGGTTTTAATCCGTCGTAAATATTCATCTCCTATTTCGTCAATAACACGTAGTATTTCGTAATTTGTTTTTTATTTATTTATTTATTTATTTATTTATTTATTTTTGTCTTCATTTTTTTTTTTTTTTTTTTTTTTTTTTTTTTTACCATTGTCATTTTAACACGTTTAGCCAGAGAGATATTTATACATGAGTTAATTTCTCTCTGGAAGATTTCGTTGAGGGAAATTTTCAATTGTTTATTCTTTTGATTATCATTATCGATAGTATTTTCCACAACAGTCGAGGTAGACTCGGATGGTATACGTGGTGTCACATTTATTCGATTATTATTATTATTTCTTCGATTATTATTATTATCGATAGTGTTTTCCCCACCATTCGAGGTAGACTTAGATGGTACAGGCATAGTTGTTTCAAGGCGCTGTTCGACCTGGCTGCTAGGAAGTCTAGTAGCATGGCGATCTGTAGCACGTGTTGTTGCACATGTTTGTTGCACACGATCTGTAGCACATGTTTGTTGCGGGGGACTTACAATTAATAATATTTATCTTATTTTTACGTTCAACAAACGTTGCTTGTTGGCGTAATTATTTCGCTGTGAAATAATTTAGCTCTGGGTGCATTTCGTCCCAGTGTAGCTTCATTCTAATCATATAGCCAATGGAGGGATTGTTTTTTGCCATTTTATAACAATTAAATAAATCATTATTAAGTTCGCAGCTCCAAGAGAAATGCGATTTATAATTTCGGTTTCTTCTGAAGCTACAACTGAATAAAGTTTGATTACCTTCTTTATTTGTCTTCGATACTTCCTTAATTTTCTTGATGTTGTGTTCAGCCATGCTGTTTGTAGCAAATCCTTGTAAAATGAATTATGTATTTAGTCGGATATCGCTACGAATTCGAATAAAAGGTGTCTTCAGAAGGGATAGTGAGAAGAATAACCAGTTATTCAACCTGGCTGTAGTTGTGGCATTACTGTCGGAGATAGTATTCATATTAAATTTAATAAATAGTCTCCCACGCCAAAATATGCGACTGATCGCGTTGACTGATGGAATGTATGTATGTATGTTTTCTCTTTCTCTTAATTTCGAGTATATTTTTTTTGACCGGCCACCTTCCTGGTGGCAAGGTTGTAAAAGAAAAGAAATTGTCATCCCTTGAATCGCAAGAATGTTTTGCAAATTTTGAAGGTTCCAGCTATCGCAGCCATCTGCAGACTATGAATTAGGGAGCTGCGCTTTTTGTCCGCAGTATATAACCCGTAGCACCAATAATGATGGGTATGAAGCTAAAGGTGTATCTTGGATACTGGATTTGTAAACTCCTCATCAATGGTCCGTAGATCTCCTCCTTCTCCTGTATTTTTCTGACAACGTTTACATCAAGTGGGCAGCTGATCTCCACAACAGAACACGTTTTCAATGTGTGGTCCCAAACTACAATATCAGGCCGGTTGTGCTTTAATTTGGTGGCAGTTTTTATTTTCAGGTTCCACCAGTATTCCTTAGTGCCATCTGTCTCAATATATTCTTCCTCGTTTGTTGTTAATTTTGTTTTCCGAAGTGCGTTCCAGATGGTTCTAGCTATCCCATCGTGTCTCATGGGGAGGTAGTAGCGAGATGACATTCTTTCGCAGCTGGCAACAATGTGGCTTACATCCTCGATCTTTGTTTTACATAGCCTACATTTATTGTCAGCTGCTGGCCCTCCTCTTTTGTGCAGCAGATATTTGGTAGGGAGTTCTTGTTCCTGTATTGCATAGAGATATCCCTCAAGGTGTGATGTCATAAACTTGTCGGAACTCCATGCCAGGCTTTTTGAGTGGTTTATCCCCTCTATGGTCTGTGTTTTACGCTTCAAGTATCCATGCACAACTTTTTCTGTAAATTGGTCAATTTTCTTATCTTGTTTGAACATTGAATAGGATCTTCCGATTTCTCTGGGTGAGAGATTTATATCAGGCTTTATTCCATATCTCTCCTCCAGATCAGTCGCTATTCTAATGATATTTCTTTTTTCATGCTCATAAACCTGGGCAAGATGGTTGCCAACCTTTTTCCTCTGTTGAAGGTGTTGCTTCAGTGTTACTATCCGGGTCTCATATGTTGTTAATATTGATTTTAGACCCCGGCCACCTTTCTTGCGTGAGAAGTATAGCCTATCCACATCACCATTGATGTTAAAGTTGCCAGTAACACTGAGAAGTTTTCGAGTTCTAACATCCATCTCACTTAGTTCTTGCAATGACCAGTTCAGTAGGCCAAATGTTGGCGTTAGAATTGGCACAGCATAAGTATTGTGGGCAATGTATTTGTTGTATGCTGACAGTTCTGATGACCATATTTTCTTTACTCTTCTGAGGTATTCAGTTCTGGTTCTCTCCTTATTTATGGGTCCATCATATCTGACATTCTCATCCTGTCCAAGATATCTGTAGTTGTCACCTGACTGCAGAGGTTGTATTGTCAGGCCGTTCATCTCTAGATTTCTAGAGGAGGGCACAGCTCTTCCACGTTTTACTGCCAAATATGCACACTTGGACTCACCAAATTTCATTTTGATGTCGGTTGAAAATTGTGTAATAAGGTCCAATTGTTTCTTGATGTCATTGATATTTGGCCCATACAACTTCAGGTCATCAACAAAGAAAAGATGGGAGATACTTCTGGGCCCACTTCTTTGTCCACCTTGTTTCCTGAGTAGGTAAGATAGTGGATTCAGTGAGAGAACGAAGAGTAGCACCGACAAGCTATCACCCTGAAAGATGCCCTTCTGGTAATGTATCTTATCAGTCTTAACCTGCTCCCTCTCATCTCTAAGGATCAAATTGATGTACCAGTACTTGGTCAGGCGTTCAACAGCAGCTACCAATGGTTGTGGGACTTTAGCTAACTGTAAAGCCTTAATAATCCACCCATGAGGTACACTATCAAATGCTTTTTGATAGTCCAGCCACACGACAGTCATGTTTCTGCGATTCTTTGTTGTTTTTTCCTGAATCATTTTGTTAGTTAGTAGGTGATCTATGCAATCCCACACCTCCTTCTTTCCACCAGCTTGCTCAGGTGTTATGATGTTGTTGGTAGCACAGTGGTCCTGTAAGAACAGGTTAAGGCATCCAGTATATAATTTATACATTATGTTTTGGCAGGCAATTGGGCGGTAATTTTTAGCAAGGGTGGTTTGGCTATTTTGGAGAATGAGGAGAGTAGTGGCAGTTGATAACCATCTGGGCAGTTCTTGTGTGCCCTTAATGGTTTCTGTAAACAGCCGTATGAGATCTTGCCGATAGAAAGTGAAATTCTTCAACCAGTATCCTGTAATGAGGTCTGGGCCTGGTGATTTCCTATTCGACATTTTCTGTAGAGCTGTTTCCAGTATTGACCCATCTATGTCATATTGTTTTGTCTGGACAGGTTGGCAGTAGTCCTGTTCCAGTTCTTTTAGCCAATTAGCTTGTCTGTTGAATCCGTCATCCGTTTCCCATACAGATCTCCAGTAGCTCTCAACCTGTTCTTTTGAAGGCGTGTCGTTTACAGGGATTGAGCTTTTGCCACCGAAGCTGCGATAAAGTGATTTAGGATCTCTGGCAAACAATCTATTTAGCACTTGTCGTTTATGTGCTGTTGACTTATATTTTAGTCTTTCTGTTGTAGCTGT
>CAXHJY010000502.1:55000-57500 GCA_964016885.1 Eledone cirrhosa | reverse complement strand
TATATACTCATGAGGAAGGTTTTAAAAAATTGAAGGAATGGAAAGATTTATCGCCAAGTTTCATAAATAGTGAAATATCTTAAGTAAGTATACTACATTTTAAATTTATATTTATATTTAAAAGTTGAGTTCAATCTATGTCTGCAGCAGCTGAATAAATTGGTCCGTAAATTAAGGGAATTTTTAGATTTTAGTATAAAGAATATCTCCTCCGCGCAGAGGTCACATGTCTCAGAAGAGGAATTAAAAGGAATCCCTTTTGAGACTATATTCCAAACCATCGAATATCCAACGTTATCATGTTTAAGTTGCCAGAGTAAGCCTGATAGTGATGTTGAAGATTTTTTATTTGGATCCGTGAAAGAATTCTTGTGATTATTATAGCGAAGTTTAAATTTTTGGTGGACGAGTATGTTAATTTTATAGTATGTCTATTGAAAATTGAGTGATACTTATGTGTTCTAGGGAAGCGTTTGTCAAGAGCATTAAAAAATAGTTTAGCGATGTGGGTTTTAATGTTTAGTGAGAAAGGGGGGGCAAACCATATTATATTTCTAGTTCTATTTCTTTTCTGGTTTTTGGAATTATTGTAATGCTTTCTATTATAGTTGTTAAAGTTGCTACCGTAATTAAAATTGTTGTTATTATTTTGGTTAGTTTGTCTATTATCGATGTACATAATTTTATCACTATATCCTGCTCTAGCTAACGCTTCATTGTAATACTGGGCTTTTTCGTCGAAAATATTTTTATTAGATGAGATTCTAGAGATACGTTTTTGAACAGAGTTCACTATAGTATTTTTGACAGATCTGGGGTGATTAGAGCTAAAACCGACATAATTCAAGTTTTCATTTAACTTGTGAAATGGATAGTGAAGACATGTGTTGAGATTTAATGTTACATCTAGGAAATTGACTATTCTATGGTTATTCTCAATTTCTATTTTTAGATTAAGGTAATTAAAAAATTGTATAATTTGTTTTCTTTTTCTATTTAGTTCAGAGTTATTATTTTCAATAAGTAAAAGCATGTCATCTCTATATAATCCTCCGGTAACACCGGGTATTTTCCTATGCAGCGAATTAATTATAAGTAGGCCCACAAGGTCCGTTACCTGAGCTGAGTCTGATGATCCCATAGTAATGTCGAAATTATTATCTCTATCTGCCCTAGTCCATAGTTGGTTATTAAATTCTATCAATGTTTTCCTTGCCGATAATATAATGTGCATTTCATTGCTAGTTAGGTCTGTATGTTTGAATGCGTAATTTAGTGCCATATTTAGTAGATTAGGGGTAATAGATGAATAGTAGTTAGCAATATCTAGTTGAATAAATGTATTATTATTGTTATATTTAATTTCTTTAAACCACTCAATGACCTCTCCAGTTCCCTTCCACAAGCTCAAGTTAGGTAAACAATTCAAGTTCTTAATTTGCCGTATCACCCTGTCTAGAATGTTTTTGCTAAGTTTACCCAGGTCAGATTTTGATGGTGCAATCAATCTGACTGGCAAGTCATTTTCAAAATTTCTTTTGTGATCTTTCATATTGATCTTGGGTTTCCTGGGCACGAAAGGTTGTGTTTTGTTCTCAATTTCCAACTCATGCATTATACAAGATGCTTCAACATTCATTTTCTCAAGTTCAGCCTTATCTGCTACCTTGTACTTTTTCCTTAGTTCTTTCAATATGAGGCCATTATACATGTCTTTTTCCACTCCATAGAGGTTGTTGGTTTTGCCCGATTTCACCAAGATCTTCTCTGTTCTCTCTAAGCTCACAATATTATCCTTAATGCTTTTCAGATATTCCTGGCCTTTGAAGTTTCTCTTGAATTTGACTCCTTGTATGATAGAAATTATATCGTTTTCAAAATCAATTAAAAGTTTGTTGGGGGTGGATTTTTTTTAGATTTGAAAACTTTGTCTAAGTCTGAGACATTTTCATTTATATTAGATTTATCAAAGTGGAATGCACGCCACCTGATTCTCCTTATAAAAGAGTCTGATTTATCTATTAATTGTTTAATAAAGTCCTTGTTTCTAGGTAGAGGTATGTCTTTTAGAGAAGAAGAGATCTTAAAGAATTCCATTTTTTTCAGTTATAATATAAAGCGCTCAACAGTATTGGAGCAAAATATATGCAAAGGTTTTATTTAAAATTGTTGGGTTACAACGAGTAAATATTTTATAACTGATATAAAAGCACTCAACATGTTTTGGAGTAGGTTTACGATTAGATATGTTTTGGAGTAGGTTCACACATTATTGATATGTGTCTCATTCATGAATATTGATATTTACATTATAATACCTAATTCATATGAATTGATAATTCAAATGGATGAAACATAATATTTTAAATCTATCATCTTTCTTTCTGAATATATCTATTTCTTCTCCCTCTACACTTGACGGGATTTATGTATCGGCTGATTTAACTGTATCTCTCCCACCTCGTATGATAGATATTACTCGATCTACCTCTTTTCTCCC
>CAXHJY010000502.1:45000-47500 GCA_964016885.1 Eledone cirrhosa | reverse complement strand
ATAAATATATATATACATATATATATAAATATATATATACATATATATATAAATATATATATACATATATATATACATATATATACAAATATATATATACATATATATATAAATATATATATACATATATATATACATATATATATAAATATATATATAAATATATATATACATATATATATAAATATATATATACATATATATATACATATATATATAAATATATATATAAATATATATATACATATATATATAAATATATATATACATATATATATAAATATATATATACATATATATATAAATATATATATAAATTGAAACAAAATGAAAACGAAATTTCATTTCTCACTCTTAGTATGGCACTTAAAACAAATAACGAAACGAAATTAAATTTCGTTTCGTTTGTAACTCACTTTTGTATGACTGACGCTTAAACAATTAAGTTAAAAATGTACATCCACATATGTATACTGAAATACTAGTATGCATATGATTACACACACGTATACATATGTAGATGTACCGAGTTTTTCACTGGTCACTTTACTGTGAGTGTCCAGCTATTCTGTATGTAAACACACAGACAAACCGGTTTTTAGAGTCATACTGGTTTTTGAGGAAACACCTTTCCTCTATTCTCCAGAAAGCCAGACAAGGAATATTGAACTAGTTTCGATGTTGTTACATCTCATCAGCAATATTTACCTATCTTCCGGCCTCTCTAGAGAATCGTAAAAGCACATATCGTTATATGCTTTTTCTATGAAAATTAGTAGTGGGCAGACTAATTTGCATATATATATATATATAAATATATATATATATAAATATATATACAATATTAAATAAATGGAAAACTATATTTATAAAACCATATTTATTTCATTATATATATTTCGGGGATATCATATTAACAATATGCTATGCCTTCATCAGACAAAATACAATATAAACAGTTTTATAGATAAATATATTCGACATACCGTAATAAACATCAACTTCATTTGAAGAGGTTTACGCTAGCAGTGAAAATACAGAGAGAAAGAAAGAGAGAAAGAAACAAGGGGTCAAATTCAAGAGAAACTTTAAAGGCCAGGAATATCTGAAAGGCATTAAGGATAACATTGAGAGCTTAGAGAAAACTGAGAAGATCTTGGTGAAATCTGACAAGACCAACAACCTCTATGGAGTGCGGAAAGACATGTATAATGGCCTCATACTGAAAGAGCTGAGGAAAAAATACAAGGTAGCAGATAAGGCCGAACTTGAGAAAATGAATGTTGAAGCATCTTGTATAATGCATGAGTTGGAAATTGAGAACAGAACACAACCTTTCGTGCCCAGGAAACCGAAGATCAATATGAAGGACCACAAGAGGAATTTTGAAAATGACCTGCCAGTTAGATTGATCGCACCTTCAAAATCGGACCTGGGCAAATTAAGCAAAAACATTCTTGACAGGGTGATACTGCAAATTAAGAACTTGGATTGTGTATCTAACCTGAGCTTGTGGAAGGGAACTGGAGAGGTTGTTGAGTGGTTTAGGCAAATTAAATATGACAATAATAATAGGTTTATTCAACTTGATATAGCTAACTATTATTCTTCTATTACCCCTAGTCTACTAAATAAGGCACTAAATTACGCATTCAAACATACGGACCTAACTAGCAAAGAAATGCATATTATATTATCGGCTAGGAAAACTTTGATAGAATTTAATGACAAATTATGGACCAGAGCAGATAGAGATAGCAATTTTGACATAACTATGGGATCTTCCGACTCAGCTCAGGTAACTGACCTTGTGGGCTTATTTTTAATCAATTCGCTACATAGGAAAATACCTGGTACTACCGGAGGTTTATATAGGGATGACATGCTTTTACTTATTAATAATAATAACCCTGAACTAAATAGAAAATGTAAACAAATTACAAAATTTTTTAATTACTTTAACCTTAAAATAGAAATTGAGAACAACCATAGAATAGTCAATTTCCTAGATATAACATTAAATCTCAACACATGTCTCCACTATCCTTTTCACAAGTTGAATGAAAACTTAAACTATGTTAACTTTAACTCTAACCATCCCAGATCTGTCAAAAACACTATAGTAAACTCAGTCCAAAAACGTATCTCTAGGATCTCGTCGAATAGAAAGATTTTTGACGAAAAGGCCCAATACTATAATGATGCACTAGCTAGGGCAGGGTATGCTGATAAGATTGTGTACATAGATAATGATAGACAAACTAAACAAAGTAACAACTTTTTTAATTACGGCAACAACATTAACAACTATAATAGAAAGCATTACAATAATTCCAAAGGACAAAAAAGAAATAGAACTAGGAACATAATTTGGTTTGCCCCCCCTTTCTCACTAAACATTAAAACCCACATCGCTAAATTATTTTTCAAAGCTCTTGATAATCGCTTCCCTAGAACACATAGGTATCACTCAATCTTCAATAGGCATACAATTAAATTA
>CAXHJY010000502.1:20000-27500 GCA_964016885.1 Eledone cirrhosa | reverse complement strand
ATCGTGTGTCGAAACAGATATTGTTATACTTGGGGAGGGTCATATTTGCGTAATATTGCCAGAATTAATAACAGAACACACTCACTGTTTGGTTGGTTTTCGCTTCTCGCTGTCTTTTATTATATCTGCGATCTAACTTACTCGGTCCTCAATGTTGCCATTGACTGACCGGCGGTCAAAAATAATACAGATACAATATAGACACAAACACATATATATATATATAGTTTACATAATTTACATAAATCTTTCGTTGCACATCTGCAACATCGTCAGTGGTGTTATATTCATTGTTCCTCCTGTTGTGTTGTATGTCTACGCCATTTTTTATTCAGTCTGTCTATATATTTATTTATTTATTTGCTTGTTTGTTTATCTTATTTTATTTTGTCTTCTTTGCGCATGCGTTTGCGTGTGTGTATAGTGTTATGTGTGATGTGTGACTAGTGTGTATAGTGTTGTGTCTGCTGGGTGACTAGTGTGTGTTTATGTGCTTGTTGTTATTGTGCTTGTGTATGTATTTATTTATCTTATTTTATTTAATTTTATTTACTTATTTATACTTCTCTTAGGTCAGTGTTGTTTGTTTGGGTGTTGTTGTTGTTCCACTCATTCTTTCTGTTTAGCTTTGGTCTTCTAATTTCTATTTCACTGGCCTCTCTGATTTGCCTATCTGCTGGGTCATTCCTATGTTTAGATATTATTCTAATTTCTATGTTGTCTATGTTACCGTCATGTTGTTGTCTAGCGTGTTCGTATAGTACTGACCCGTTTTTTCGTCCTTTTAGTTCCCCCCAGTGTTGGTCTATCCTTTCACCTATGCTACGAGCTGTCTCACCTATGTATGTTGTTGTCATGTTTCTGCAAGTACCCTCTGTACATCTTATGCTATAGACTACGTTTCTAGTTTTACAGTTTATCCGGGGGTTCATCTTACATATGATACACTTCCTATTGGTACAGTGGGTTTTCTTAAAAGGGTAGGTTTTGCTGATCAGGGATTTTATGGTGGTTCCTGGCTTTTCTACCACCTTTATTTTTAAGTGGGTCTTTCTCAGGGCCTTTCTACACTGGTTAGCTAATTTCCCTCCAGGGGTGGCGTCCACAAACATGACACTCTGATATCTCTGGTTGTCGTACCATGATGTGGCCTTCCCTATCTTATGTCTAGCCCTATCTAAGCTATTCCATGATTTGCTCCTGTATGGTAGGCAGATTCCTTTCATGTCCAGTTCTATGAGGGTCTTATACTTTTCCATGGCTCCTTCGTATACTCTGACTCTGTCTCTTTGGTTGTAGCCAGAGAACTGCATGCGGTTGATGAAGTGTTGGATGTGTCCTCCATTTCTGTTGGGTCGCACATGCTGGACACATTCTTCATCACTCGTACCAAATCTGCGATCAGAATATTAAACTTAGCACTACTGGACATTGCTGAGTTTTTGAGTATCAGGTATTTGGAGGCCATGGGTTTAGCATAGTGTGAGTGGAGGATTTGGGCTCTCTCGTCTATAGTGTTAATCCAGAGTTCTGTGTCTAATACAGGTAGTCTATTGTTAGGGTGTTTGGAAGGGAAGTCTATAGTTACAGTTATACTCTGGTGTATGGAATTAGCTATCTGCTGGATGCTTTCCATCGTGCTACGTTCTAAATCAAACTTGTTAGTGCTCTCTAGTGGGGGTGTTCTTATAACTATATTGATATCATCTACATAACGAGAGTACATGATGAGGTCTATGGAGCTTTCATTAAGGAGATCTTTAAGTCTCCTTTCCCACCATACCATGAAAAGGTTGGCAACATCACCAGCTATGCTGACGCCGATGGCTGCTCCCTCATTTTGGGTGTAGATTTTCTCATTGAACTTAAATATGTGGCCCTTTAGGGTAGTTTTGATACTAGCCCCTATTGCATGTGCGACCATTTTTCTTACCTGATCAGTGTTTTGGGGGGTCCGTATGGCTTTGGTCCACCCAATCCACCTTCCTATGGGAGTCTTTTTAGCCATTGAGGTTATGGTGGGGGGTCTACCTCTTATAGGTCTACTAGGGCAGAAACATCTAAGGTCATGGCTGTCTAGGTAGTCAGTGTCGTAGGTAATTCTAAGTAGGAGGCCCAGTTCGTCTGTGTCGACGTCGCAGAACTCCACCTCACTCTCAATGATCATCTCCACACATCTTTTCACAGCAAAATCAATGTTAATGGATAGGTACAGTGACACTACATCCATGCTGCCTATTATGCAGTTGGATAGGTTCCTGTTTTTGTTGCACTCACTGATTCTGCTGAGGAGGTCCTCTGTACTTTCACATACATCTGGGGACATCTTGATTATGGGGCGTATAACCATTGAGAGGAAGTAGGAGATCCTGTAGTTGCTAGCTATATTAGCTCCGCATACGGGTCTTGTTGGTGGTCCTGTTGTCGGGTCGTCGACTGTCTTGTGGTCTTTGCGGAGCCCATACAAGGGTGGTATGCCATTGTTAGACGCCTGGAAGTTGTTGGCAGTGCGTCTGCTTGGCTTTAGGATGTCAGTCCACATCATCATGTGAGCGTTGAGGATTTTTTCTCTCCCATCGTGTGTTAGTTGTGCAACTTCGCTCGTGTTGGTGATGTGGGGTTGCATTGCCTCGATGTAGTTCGGCATGCTATCTATTGACATCCTACCAGACTTATCTGTGGGTAGACACACTACCTCACCATCCCTTGTGCGCTGCTTGAGGCTAACCAAGCCTTCTACAGGTTTTCTCCCAAGTTGTTGGGCCTCTGGTCTGCTCTGTCTCATAGTGTACCTGTCTACTACCTGTCTAATCTTATTTCTAGCTATGGTGAACTGTGCCTCCGTCTCGTCATCTATTTGCTGTGGTATGCAAACTCTTTTATTAAAGGGTAACCTCGTAGGATAGATATTACCCATCTTATATGTTTTGTATATGAATATAACACCACTGACGATGTTGCAGATGTGCAACGAAAGATTTATGTAAATTATGTAAACTATATATCTATATATGTGTTTGTGTCTATATTGCATCTGTATTATTTTTGACCGCCGGTCAGTCAATGGCAACATTGAGGACCGAGTAAGTTAGATCGCAGATATAATAAAAAACAGCGAGAAGCGAAAACCAACCAAACAGTGAGTGTGTTCTGTTATTAATTCTGGCAATATTACGCAAATATGACCCTCCCCAAGTATAACAATATATATATATATATAAATATATGTATATATATATATATATAAATATATGTATATATATATATAAATATATGTATATATATATATATAAATATATGTATATATATATATAAATATATGTATATATAAATATATGTATATATATATATATATATAAATATATGTATATATATATATATATATATATATAAAGAAAAAGGGATGAAATCGAAAATGCAACTGAAGTCTTATTTTTTTTAAAAATATATATATTTATTTGGTTCCTTTACCGGTTTCGCAGTTCTTCTGCTTTTCAAAAGGTGAGTTGAGATGGAGGGTCTGTGGTTTTTCTCACATCTGGTTGGTCTCTAAATGTTACTTGTTTTATATGGAAAAACTGGCTCGAAAACCAGGTTTTTCGAGAAGTAATTTGATTGGTTTGTCAATAATTATAATAAATTTCGCGCCAGTTCGCGTTACAATAGTTCTTCAAATAAGAGAGGGGGGGGGGGGGTTGTCACAGGTTGTTTTTTCATATATGAGTGTTTGAATTTCTTTTTACTTGAAAAAATGAGGCTCACGAAGGCTTTTTTTTGGTTGGTTATAAATGAAATTTGGCTGTCACGTGAACAAGTTTTCATTACATTTTTGCGCCCTTATTTGGAAAACTATTCTGTAGTCTTTATAGTGAATGTTATGACAATGGAGAGATAGTGGTCAAGGGAAAAGGGATTGGGAGAAATGTTCTGGTTCAGTGAATATGGCCAGCTGTCAGAGTTCAGATTTTCTATTGAGACTGAAGATATGTGTTTATTTGTGTGCTTGTGTGTGTGTATATATGTGTGTGTGTGTGTGTATGTGTGTATTGGAAGATGATTCTATTAGTAGAGATGGTGGAGGGAGTTGTGTGTGTGTGTATATGGGTGTTATGTGTGTGTGTGCGAGTATGTTAGATAGAGAGAATATATATTTTTTGTGTGTGTGTATATATATATGTGTGTAGGAAAGTGTTTCTATTAGTAGAAATGGGGAGGGTGTTGTAGGTGTGGGTGTTTTTATGTGTGTGTATGGGTGTTATGTGTGTGGGAGTATGGTTAGCATGTTAAGATGAAGAAAATATATATATATATATATATATTGTGTGTGTGTATGTGTGTGTGTAGGAAAATGATTCCTTTAGTAGGAATATTTTTGAATGAACATATTTTCCTGACTTTTTCGTGTTTGCTGTTGTATTGCCAGTGCAAACGTATGTTTAAGGTTTATTTAGTTCGGGTTTTTATTTTCTAAAGTAGGTGTTATGTGTGTGTGTGTATGTCATATTGTGGTGTTGACATAATGTATATTAAACCTTATTTAATGTTGGTCTATATTTTTGAATAAACATATTTTCCTTATTTATTCGCATTTGTTCTGTTGTATTGTTGGCGCAAAGGTAAAATGGGAAGGCTTGGAATTTGGGTGTCTTATTACTTGCGCAAATGTCTAGATGTGCACTTAGTGGTATTTGTCTCGTGGTTGGATCTCGTAATTGTTGGCGATGAACTGTCATTCTGTTTCTGAGTGTGAGTTTAGTTTGTCCTATATAATCTTCATTGCATCCTTTACATTTAATGGCATAAATTAGATTTTTTGATGAGCAAGTGAAGTGATTTTTTACAGTAAAATTTTGTCCTGATTTAAATGTATACGTGTTGCCTTCAATGAGGTGAGTGCAGGTTCCACAATTAGAGCGACCACATTTTTTGATACTTGGTTGTGGGTTTGTGGTAGGTAATTTGGCATTGGTGAGTAATGTTTTCAGTGAAAACATATATGAATAACTCATATATGAAAAAACAACCTGTGACAACCCCCCCCCTTCTTATTTGAAGAACTATTGTAACGCGAACTGGCGCGAAATTTATTATAATTATTGACAAACCAATCAAATTACTTCTCGAAAAACCTGGTTTTCGAGCCAGTTTTTCCATATAAAACAAGTAACATTTAGAGACCAACCAGATGTGAGAAAAACCACAGACCCTCCATCTCAACTCACCTTTTGAAAAGCAGAAGAACTGCGAAACCGGTAAAGGAACCAAATAAATATATATATTTTTAAAAAAAATAAGACTTCAGTTGCATTTTCGATTTCATCCCTTTTTCTTTATACTTCCACTCGTGTAGGACACCTCGGTTATTTTTCATTTTGTAAAAAAAAACTCACTTTCTAATATATACCCACCACACGAAGACCGAAAATGCCACCAAAGTCTCAACAAAACAACAACTCACTGAACCAGGACATCTTAAATGAACTCAAAGAGATTTCCTCTAAACTCTCAATTTTGACCAACAAAGTGGACCAAATACACATCTATAAAAAAGGACCCCACGAAGAAACAGAAAATACCCAAGAGACGAATATTACTCCAGTATTAACTAAGCTAATCGAAACCATTGAAACAGCAATGCTCCAAAAGCTTGAACAACCGTTAGAACCCAATCTACGAGATGTCCACTCAGTGAAAAACACCCTAATCAACATATGGACTCAAAAGCTCACAGCCCGCAAATTCGCCCTTTGGAATCTCCTAAAAAATAATGGCAAGGCAGACATATATGAAAAGTGGCTAAACTCTACCCCAATCATCCTCCCCAAAAAACTCCAAATAAAACCCATCCCGAATGAACCAGAAAACCAACAAAGACTTAGGGAAAAGATGGCATTGGAAAAATTTAAAACAGAAATAGAACTGTTGCGATTAAGAGCCAACTCCAACGAAGAAAAATTCAAGTCACTCGACCAACAGATGGACACAGAAATCTCAAAGCACTCTGAAGGCCTACTCTACAAAAAAACCCTAAAACTTTGGAAAGAAAACTGTGAGGATGAAGAACTCACATCCCTCCAGCGATGGGAAAAAAACGCCACCTGGTTCAACAACTACGAAATGGACTTCAAAAATGAACAACATACAGGTAACCCATTTTTAAAACAAACTAAAACTCACACACCACATGCACAACAAATAACAAAAAAAGTAACAAAACGTCCAACATACCCCCAGCAAAACTATAACGATAATCCCAGAAACCATAGAGAAAACTATAACCCTACTAACAAAAACCAAAGATCCCCGAACACAAGGCAGGACCTGATCCGCAGATCACAACCCACACAAAACCTATTCCCAAACCGTAGACCCCTGCCCACACAGAGCCTGTTCCAAAACCATAGATCCCAACCCACACAAAGGAACCAAATCTACAACCCGGACTATCAACAAACCGAACCTCAATACGTCCGAAACTTCTATACAAGACCACACAACAACAGGGGAAATACCATTAGATATAATAATACCAATGAAAAAACATTCCAGAAAAATCATTTTTTAGACCAAGGCTACAGGACTCACGACACCCGGTGGCACAAACCGATTTTGAAAAACCGAAAATAATTAACATTTCAAATACAAACCTCTCAGCCCAACAAGTGAAAATTCTCTCCAAAGGTCTGAAATTCACACCAACACCACAATATCCTAACCCCAACGAGATAAATGACGATATCTCACACTTCTGTAGAAAATTACGTCTCACAGAGGAATTCTTTGACAAGGAGAATAACGACGAATCAATTGTACGGAATAAAAGCAGCTACAACCCAACAAAAGGTAGAAACAGAGTTCTGGACAAATTTTGTGACCACATAGCTACCTTCCCATACCATGAACTACCGCAACCTAAACCCAAACCCAACACAAGTCGAAGGGAATGGGAGATTATCCATGAACTAAAAAACAATCCGGACATTGTAATTAAGGAAGCGGACAAGGGAAGTACTGTTGTCATTATGGAGGCTGAAAAATATAAAAATTCTATGTTCTTTCTCTTACAAAATGCTAATTACTATGAAAGAGTAAAAAACTACCAGCAATCAAAAATAATGACCAAATTAAACACACTGATTTATCGATACCAGGAAGACCTAACTAAAAAGGAACGCGATTATTTAACAAATTTTGAATACAAAACCAGCAACCTTTACGGACTTCCGAAGATCCACAAATGTAAAATAATCAACGATGCCTGTAAACAATCCACCTCAGCCTGCGTGAACACACAATACCCCACAGACCTTAAATTAAGACCAATTGTAGCGGGCCCACAATGTGAAACACACAGATTGAGCAACTTTATAGACATACTACTGAAACCAATACTGAAACACATACCAAGCCTTGTAAGAGACGATCTGGACCTCTTAAACCACCTCCCCAAACATGTCAACAACGACACTATTATTGTGTCTTTCGATGTAGTGAATCTCT
>CAXHJY010000501.1:10000-22500 GCA_964016885.1 Eledone cirrhosa | reverse complement strand
GTCTACCAGCAAATCCTTTAGTAGTCCCAAAACTAGCCAACTCTACTAGATGTAAATATCTCCAATCATATTATAAAAGTTATAACTGTAAACAACACTGTCAGAGCAGTATTAACGAGTGTTCGGTAGGCTTGCTAGGAGGGTGTTTAATCTTCCCTTAGGACAAGGGTGTGAAACATCCCCTTATCAAGTACTTAAGGTTGTGGATTGCCAGAATTAGTAGAGTGTCCGATAAAATGCAATTGCAGTCTTCGTTCTCCTTCTTGACAGCTTGATTTCAAATCCCGCCGAGATAAACTTTGCCTTCTATCTTTCCGGGGCCAGTAAAATAAAGTACCAGTCAAGTATTGAGGCTAATTTAATCAACCTTTCCCTTCAAATTTTCAGACTTTGTGCCTTATATTGGAAACCAATATATTCGACATACTTCCGATTCTGTTCTGTTCTAATGTTGTATATTTCTTTATATGGCTTTTGCACGTCATATTGACACGGCTGAGATACTGCTCTAGACAGCGCATTGTTTCATTTCAGTTACGGGTCACTGGTCTTGAGATGCACAATTTGAAAACAATATATATAACTAAAACTGAGACCACACGACACTTCACCCGACGTCCTATCAATTTGGCTAATCAGTCGCTCTGGACCTGTGTCCGCTCTGAATTGATGAAAAGAAAAGTTTACTCTGGTTGAATTAAATCAGTTTCACAGCGCAGTCTGAATAAATGGGTTGTGGTATTCTAATCTGACACTAACGACGTCACAATTATGCCTTATGACTTCACTGCAGCACCTTATTTTAAAGATTTCTCATATAAAAGTGATTGTGTTTTCAATAGACTAAACAAAAGCAATATTATATTTATTTTAATGTCTTCAGCATTGCAATAAACGTTGTACATAACCATGGAGTACAGTTAATAATTTCTAATAGAGACGCAAAACTTGGTATGGGGTGGGGATATTTTTGATTATATCAACCCCAGTAATTATCGATTTCATCGATTTTTTTTTTTTTTTTTTGCATTAAAAAAGTAAGTGGACTTTGGCATGGCTTGAACTCCGAACCTTAAGATCCGGAATAAATATCTTTAATTTATCTGACATTCATAATAGTTCAGCCAATGCATCACCCTCTTAGAGTACAAATAACGAATACAATAGTACTGTGAATATCTCAGTGAAATATTTGCTAAGCGTCATCCGGAAAAACTCTATTAAAACTATAGTACTGAACATCTCTGTTAAAACACTCATCAAAGAAACTGGATAAGTGATAAAACATATGAAATCGAAGATTTGCTTCTACAATAAAGGAAACAGCAAAACAACAAAAGAGATTAACATCCAGGAAATAACCATATCTTCAATATCTTCAAATATAACCTACTTAATCTAAACAAGTCTACGATATACTCCAGCAAAACCATTAATTCTTTAGATATATTAAGCTAGGGTATAAACTACATCTTCTAAATATATTTTCTTATTTGTTGACATAAGAAAATTAGGGACACACACATGCACATGCATATATCACACGCATACACCAAAGAAAGAAAAGATGGAATAAAATCAAAATGAAAAAGAGACACATAGGAGAAAGAATCGTCATTGAGAATGCCACAGAATACGTGACGAAAGATCTTTGACGATTATATTAACATTCGATTACTAAACAAAACGAAGAATGGATTATATACCTGATTAATGTTAAAATCAAAATGAAAGATAATTGGTGCTTGTGTTTTTGTTAGTAACATAGTCATCCCATTATATAACAATAGGTGTCCCAACACATGATTTGACTTCGTGAACCTTGGAAAACATAAACAAGATAAACAAAAGCGAAATATATATATACATACATCCTCCCCCATATATATATATATATATATATATATATACGATTAAATGTTACCACTGGGTAGAATTTGTCATTCTGCAATATTAACCATGATGTATATACACCCCCCCCCACATATATATATATATATATATATATATATATATATATATATATATATATATGAATAAAGTGGTTCTTCATCAGTGATCTTCCAACCATCATCGGTATTTCTTCGCTTTAAAGACCATATACCTCCGGTTGGTGCGAGCAACGGCTAAAGAAAGTCGTTAGGACATGTAAATAAAGGGAACAGCGAGAGTGTAAACAAACAAAGATGGTGAAGCAACGAAAAGTGAGGAAGAGCGAGTCAAGTCCAAAAATTTCCATGAATATAAGTTCGGTGAAATCGTGAACGAGAGAGAATAAAGACCATCAAACCTGGTTGAAATGTGAGCAAGGAAGGAATTTCGCACAGGTCTAACGGGAGGAAGAAGGGGTCTGGTCTGCGAATTCGGTAAACATAAGTTCTGTGAAATCGTAGACGAGAGAGAGAAAAAATGCCGACCGGCCTGGCCAAGCGTGCGAAAGAAAAGAATTACGCACAGGTCAAACGGGAAGAAGGAGGAGGAGGAGAGGTAGTAACAGAGAGTGAGTGAGTGAAGGGTGAGGAAGAGGCTAAAAGAGAGAGTGACTGTTAGAGAGGGTAAAGATACAGAGAAAGAGGAAGCAGTAAGAACGAAATAGACAGGTCACAGCGGGAGAAAAAAATATGTGTAAATATGAGAATAAACGTGCTGCGGAGTTGCAAATGGGTTACATATGAATAAAGTGGTCCTTCATCAGTGATCTTCCAACCATCATCGGTATTTCTTCGCTTTAAAGACCATATACCTCCGGTTGGTGCGAGCAACGGCTAAAAAAAGTCGTTGGGACATGTAAATAACGGGAACAGCGAGAGTGTAAACAAACAAAGATGGTGAAGCAACGAAAAGTGAGGAAGAGCGAGTCAAGTCCAAAAATTTCCATGAATATAAGTTCGGTGAAATCGTGAACGAGAGAGAATAAAGACCATCAAACCTGGTTGAAATGTATATATATATTGAAATATATATATATATATATATATATATATATATATATATATATATATATATATATATATATATATATATATATATATATATATATATATATATATATATATAAAACGTCAACAGAAAGACGGACAGGAAAATTTACTTCAGAATTTTAATTCCGCGAAAGCACTATACATATTTCGATGGCTTAGCGCTATCATCCGATTATGATGCAAGACTAGGCGATTTCATCAGGCGTTATTTGCAGAATTATGTAACAGGATTAGGTTGAACCCAAACATAGAATAAAAGGTAACAGACGGATCGCGTCTGCTATCGATATAACCCCAAATTAGCAGACTGTCCCCGCATGTAATTTCCTATATTTATCTTCTACTTTTTGTCCTAAATATGCGTTATCTGGCTCAATTTAGCAGCCCTGAGTCTGCGAGAAAGTTTATCTAGGAGTATACATATATCTTTTAACCCTCGTTTGCAGATTATCTTTAAAATTACCAATCATTTCATTCTTTATATCAACAGCAACAAAACATTATTATTGCTGCTGTGGATTGGCAGTATCGGTAGAGGGTCGGACGTTATGCTTTCCAGCATAGTTATGTCCCTTTACGATCTGAGTTCAAATCCCGCCGAGGTTGACTTTGCTTTTCATCCTTACGGGGTCGATGAAATAAAGTACCAGTAACGCACTGGGTAATTGCTGGCCTTGTGGCTAAAGTAGAAACAATTATTGCTGCTGTGATCGAACATACCTATCGTGAAATGCGTTCTAATTATTACATTCTCACTTTTATTAATCAGGCATAACAAACCTTCGTCTACGTTTTCTGATGCATCCACCCTTTCTAAATTATAAAATATAATAAAATATTTTAGTGTACAACTCTGAAAATAAGCCCATCTATGTTCAAAACGAATAGAAGTAATTCCTATGCTTAAGTTAATGCGATAATGCAAGACCCGAAAAAGCAGGCATATTGATAGAGATATAGGATCTGGGAAAATGAAGGTTAGAAAGACACCTAATAATTCATGTGTTTTATGATGTCACATGAATATATGAATACAAGTTTATGAAGGAATGAGCCTTGGTAGATTCGTAAAAGTATAAGGTTTTAATTACGGTTGACTGAATGAGAATGAAAGCTAAGAAACAAGGATAAGATGAGATACATGAACGGTTTGGTTTATGTATAGAAGGGTACAAATAAACGAGAAAAAATACTCTCTACGGACTGCAGCAGTGCTGATAGTTATATGGGTATATACATGCATAAACACATATATACATAGATACGTACGTACATGGTGGCTGCCAACTCGTTTTCGAGTACGGCCACTACTGTATATCCATGTAGGAGAACCCCTGCCGATGCGCTGAACAAGTGTAACATTTTAATCCAGCCAGCGACTTGAAAACTATGGTACAAACACTACACTTGTGACAATTATTTACACATAGTGCTGGGCCCATGGTACCATGTGACGAAGAGTGCAGAGAGATCTCCAGATATAAAGCAATGCCTGTGCCGTGAAGCTTTTATAGTGAGCAAAGGCACTGCACAAAGCCAGTCCCACTTTCTTAACCAAGATGATATTTACCAAAAAGAAGAACAAGTCAACATCATTGGATACCATCAGGGTTGCAGGTGTTATATCAGAGTTTTCCTTCAAGCATACGTACATATATACATACAATACAAGCATACATACATACATACATACACACATACACACATGCACAGACACACACACTGTGTGTATGTATGCATGCAAGAATGTATGAATATGTATGTATGTATGTATGTATGTATGTATGTATGTATGTATGTATGTATGTATGTATATATGTACATATGTATGTTTGTACGTGTGTATGTATGTATATGTATATACGTACATATATATACATATATGTGTGTGTGTGTGTATATATATATATATATATATATATATATATATATAATAGTAATAATAATAAATATGAAGACTAATGGAACGTTTCTACGAACCAAAGTATCGTCTTTCTGTCTCCCTCCGGTTGCAACGTTTTTCGAAATATTTACTTCTGCATTCACAGATTAATTTCTTTAGTTTCAGAAGATCCCGTTAAGGGTGAAAGCAGCGATTCTTTGCTTAAACTTCAATCTGTTACTTTAATAAATAAATAAGTAAATATATATATATATATATATATATATATATATATATATATATATATATATATGGTGGCTGCCAACTCGTTTTCGAGTACGGCTACTACTGTATATCCATGTAGGAGAACCCCTACCGATGCGCTGAACGAGTGTGACTTTTTTATCCAGCCAGCGACTTTAAAACTCTGGTACAAACACTACACTGGTGACAATTATTGACACATAGTGCTGGGCCCATGGTACCATGTGACGACAAGTGCAGAGAGATCTCCAGATATAAAGCAATGCCTGTGCCGTGAAGCTTTTATAGTGAGCAAAGGCACTGCACAAAGGCAGTCCCACTCTCTTAACCCAAGATGATATTTACCAAAAAGAAGAACATTGGATACCATCAGAGTTGGATACCATCAGAGTTGCAGGTGTTATATCAGAGTTTTCCTTCTCCTAGAATTCTGCCTTGACAAAGGCTAAGGGGTCATTTCTCCCGGTGATTTTGGATGGTCATTGTCTCTTAAGAGCTCCTTTGCCCTTTGACAGGTTTTTTTTTTAGTCCTGCAGGATGTCGAAAGTCACTCTCCTCACCAAGAAACCTTGGTGGGGTTGCCAGTTTAATTGCCAACGACCCGACCATGAGACAGGTTGTACTGGGATACATGTTACCAGTAGCACCAACTGGTGACCTGACATAATACACACACACACACACACACACACACACACACACACACACACACACACACACACACACACACACACACACACACACACACACATTTAGCAGTTTCTAGTTCGGTCGGCCGACCGAGCTAGAAAATGTTAAATGTGTGGCCGCCTTCTTATCTCTTTGCCTTTTCAGCCCCATGGATTATATTCCTTTGTTAAATTTCGAATACCTGATAATGTCACCGGATTCAACTGAACCCGGTTATTGAAATGTTCATAGTATAATAAACCTTTTAAGGAATTACACCAGTCCAGCCTCCTGTTATTTTATAATAATTAACTCCGTACTCGCACCACCAACTACACAAACGAAAAAGGATGAGTTGCATTACGTCGAGAGCTCTCCATAATATTACATCGAGGTTGATCATACGGAATGACCAGTTCTAACCAACAAACCTAAATGAATATATATATATATATATATATATATATATATATATATATATATATATATATATATGAATGCATACATATATATACACACAAAGACACATACCAAGTGTGTGTATATACACAATATATATATATTCATATACACATATAATATATATATATATATGTGTATATATATATATATATATATATATATATATATATACAACTATATATTTACCTATATATATATAAATATATATATATATATATATATATATATATATAAATATATATATATATATACAAATATATATTTACCTATATATATATATATATATAAAAATATATATATATATATAAAAATATATATATATATAAATATATATATATATATATATATATGTATATATATATATATACAAATATATATATACCTATATATATAAATATATATATATATATAAATATATATATATATATAAATATATATATATATATAAATATATATAAATATATATATATATATAAATATATATAAATATATATATATATATAAATATATATATATATATAAATATATATAAATATATATATATATATAAATATATATAAATATATATATATATATAAATATATATATATATATAAATATATATATATATATAAATATATATATATATATAAATATATATATATATATAAATATATATATATATATAAATATATATAAATATATATATATATAAATATATATATAAATATATATATATATAAATATATATATATATAAATATATATATATATAAATATATATATATATAAATATATATATATATAAATATATATATATATAAATATATATATATATAAATATATATATATATATAAATATATATATATATATAAATATATATATATATATATATATACATGCATACATATACGCATTTATAGATACACAAACACATATACACCAGAAAGAAGACTAATGTGTTAATAGCTTAATTATTATTCATACGTGGTAGCCAGTCCAATAAATAAAGGGAGATAATAAGCAGGCTAATATTTTGTCTAGCCATGCGTAGATATTAACTTAGTTTGTTTTTCTCTTATTCCTATTATTTTATCTTTATTTATTATATTCTCATTGTTTTAAACTTTGTTTATTATTTATCATTTTTTTTTTTGCCTTTATCATGTTGGCAGCAAATTATAGCTCAAACAAGACAAAAATAACAAAATATACAAATGGAAATTATATAGAAAAAAAGCCAAAAATCATGTACATTATCTTTTCTTGCATATGGATAAGGTCGGAAGCTAATTTTCATAGAAATATTCTAAAAATGTCCTTACTTCTAGATATAATGTTCATTTTCTCTCATTTTGTACATGCTTGATATTATATGTGAATTGTGTGACAGGGAATATATTTGTGTGGAAATAAATACGTGGAATAAAGAATTATACTCTCGACAGAGCAAGAAGTACAAACATAAAACAAGAATATAAAAAAAATGGGCTCTAGACAAACTCAAATTAAATATTAGAATAGTTGAAAAACCAGGTATTCAAATGAAAGTTCCAAATAGTAGAACATATCCTTTTGAGAAAAAACCCCTACAAGCAGGTGTAGGACAGAATAAAGGAGAGACACATAATAACAAATTAGTCACTGAAGAGGTCATAGAATGAGCTTTCGAAACAAACAAATAAACAACCATCTGGTTATTAAAGTAAATACATAGTAGTTTATAATAAATTGAAGTAAAATGCAACAGGTGTTTTTATTAGTAGCATGACTCGAAAATTATAACGATACAAATATATATATATATAAATATATATACATGTATGAATATAAGTATGTATGTATATTTGTGTGTGTATATATATACATACATATATATATATATATATATATATATATATATTTAAAAGTTGAACAAGGTTCAATGAATACATCAAAGAATGAGTTTCACAATAGATTGGAAGCACTCAACAGCTAAAAATGTTTTCCAGAGTTATTAATATTAATTCAAAATATTAACAAAATAGATATTCTTGATATAATATAATTGATTAATATATATATATATATATATATATATATATATATAAAAAGAAAGAGAGAGAGCGACCGCCCCTCCTGATGACCTTAAATTAAGACCCATAATAGCAGGCACCACATGTGAAACCCACCGCCTAAGCAACTTCCTAGATATTCTGCTTAAACCTTTCCTAAAACATAAATAGCTTGACATGTTCAACCTTGACATGTTCAACCACCTCCCAACAACACTCAATAACGAACATACCCTACTAGTAACCTTTGATGTCATCAATTTATATTCAAATATCCCACACAACCTAGGTATAGAGGCAATACAATTCTGGATGGAAAATTTCACTAGTGAACTTCCACAGCGCATCCCTAAAGAATTTGTGTTGGAGGGACTCAAATTCATCTTGGAAAACAATTTCTTCGAATTCAATGCCAAATGCTACAGACAGAAATCTGGGACTGCCATGGGCACGAAAGTGGCCCCCTCATACGCCAACCTTGTCATGGGATATTTGGAAACCATTCTCTACCGCAAAGTTCTAGACTAATACGGCAACCTCTTCTACCAACACATAGAAAAGAACTGGAAGAGATATCTGGACGACTTCTTCATCCTCTGGCATGAAAGTATAAATAGACTGTTTGAGTTTAAAAGCCTTTTGAATTGACTGAACACAAACGTACAATTCACAATGGATTACAGCCATGAACAACTCCCTTTCCTCGACATCCTCATCAAGAAAACAAGTAACATAATAGAAACAGACATATACTACAAACCCACAGACTCCAAACAACACCTTCCATTCAACTCGTGCCACCCTAGACACACCAAAATGGCAATTCCGTATAACCTAGCCAGAAGGATCTGCACAATAGTTTCAGATAAATACACATGCTACACACGAGTAGAAGAATTAAAAAACACACTTATCAGCAGAAACTACCCACCATCCCTAATCACCAATGGATTCCAACGTGCCCTAAAACTAGACATCCAGGAACTCAGACACCTCAAACCCAGGAATGAACCGCAACAAAAAACTCTACCATACATCTCCACACACAACCCCCTCAACAATGAGGCATTCGACACCATCCTCCAGAACATTCCTTTACAAAAAAAGAGACCCAAGAATGAACAATATCCTCCAAACACACAACATCATAAAGAGCAAAAGACAACCCAAATCCATAAAAAACATCCTCACAGAAGCCAAAATCCAACAAACCCTCACAATGAACCCTACAGTAACAAAATGCGGAAGGCCCAACTGTGGCATATGCATAAATATAATAGAAGGTTCAACATTCCATTTTAAACAAGGACAACGTTTCAGAGTTAAACACAACTTTACATGCGCATCTGAAAACCTTATCTATGTTTTGACCTGCTCAGGTTGTCAAGAGCACTATATAGGACAGACAAAAAACAGCCTCCGTCAACGTATGATTGTCCATAAATCACAAATTAAAATACAGGAATACAGAAAGATTGTATTTAGTGAACATATCGCCAATTGTGCTCTCAACCAACATCCAAACTTTAAAATTTCCCCCATTTACAAATTCATAGACAACACTACTTTCATCCAACGTACCAATAAGGAAACACATTTCAACCACTACTCAATGCTCTAAAAATCGGACCAATCTAATACTGCAACAAACCATCAAACAATTCAAGAGTTCCCTCCCTCACACCCTACCTAATCCTTTTTCGTAAATAAATTAAATATCACCCAGCAAGAATTGCTTCCCCTGCATATTAACTCTCTAAAAAGGAAAATCATATCAAACCTCAGTCCACCATTTGCCTCCATCACGGAACCATGGTTCAACTAAGCACTCTTGCTATATTAACACATTTTGATCTG
This sequence comes from Eledone cirrhosa, assembly GCA_964016885.1. Classification (NCBI taxonomy): domain Eukaryota; kingdom Metazoa; phylum Mollusca; class Cephalopoda; order Octopoda; family Eledonidae; genus Eledone; species Eledone cirrhosa. The sequence continues at coordinate 12,352 of CAXHJY010000501.1, read as the reverse complement.
CTTAACTTCAATGACTGTGCTTGTAAATAACATTAACTTTTCTTCCACATTGACTTTTTACGTTCCACATTATGCACGTTTTTTTTCCTTTTTCTTTTTTCTTTTCACTTCTTAAACCTTGTTTGTAAATAACATTATTCTTTCTGCACCTTCTGTTTAACATGTGCGACACCACACTAATACATTTCACTATCATTTGATAATGCATATAAATGTTGAAACCCGTAATAGGCAATAATTAAATATATAAATAGATAAATAAATGCCATTGTTAAATAATAAATAAATCAACTAATACCTTAACACTTCACACAAAGTAAAACATTTCGTTTTAATCATTTTCTAACCCAGAAAAAAGAGCGAGAGAAACAAAAAAGGAAAAAAAAAATTGTTCTTCCTCATAATCGTCTCTTTCTCCCTGTTTTCATATATATATATATATCCTAACTCTTGTGCTTCCTCTCTCTCTCTCTCTCTCTCTCTATATATATATATATATATATATATATATATATATATATATATATATGCATGCCTGTTTGTGAGTGTGTGTGTATCAGTTCATATATGTGTGCGTCTGTGTGTAAGTACGTACGTATATATATATATATAAATCCGTTTATCCATATTTGCTTAAGTGTAGAGGTAAGAGAATGTCAATTCAAATAATTGACCGCGGCTACGAAAACAAGAATAACAAAAATCCACTAACGTAAGCAAAACACATTTCATGTTATGAAAATAAAAGGATATATATATAGTCAAATTCGTTTGACCTATATAATCTTTTTTATTATTGAAGATTAAATAAACGTGTTTCGTTGTTGTCTCGGAAGTGAAAATATTGGTTGAAGTACTTCCATACTTATGTATTATCATAGACCATTTCAATTACTGAGACAGACTATTACTCTTTTAGTGGTAAAAAAATAACATATTGTCTGATATGATGGTAAATACAGGAGAAACTTTCTTTCGCCATTGATGGTTGTTATTTAAACATGTAATTAAAATATTCTAACTTAATATATTTACTTGTCTTCTGCAATAGCGCTCGAAAATAATCATTATACTTGAGTGTGTGTTCGTAAAACATATACATATACACTAGGTACACTGTCAGTACCTCCGTCTCTCCCCCATCTCTCACTATTATCAGAAAATGGGGTCCCACGCGCTGGCTGCCCCACGACCCCGGCGGACAGAATAGAGACGGCGTTTCCCTGGAGGATGATGAGGGAAAAGCGCTGGAAAATCCATTCCAGGTCACGAGGATCACACCTGGGCGGAGCCAACTCTGTGCCAATGGTGGTGAGCAGGAAGGTGGCCCTAGTGCCAAGGGCACCGCGAAGTCTCCACAAGAACAGTAACAACATCAGCAACATCAACGCCTCATAAGTAGTCATTCATTTTGTCAGAAATAGCACCCAAAGCCTGCTCAAATTACACTTCTAATCCCTTGAAAATATGCGCGTTTTAGATATTATAACATCGTCATAATAAGGACCAACGGTCATAGCTAAGACGCCACACACACACACACACACACACACACACACACACACACACACACACACACACGCATATATATATGTATATATATATATGTGTGTGTGTGTGTGTGTGTGTGTGTGTGTGTGTGTGTGTGTGTGTGTGTGTGTGTGTGTGTATTGTTTAGAAAATGTAAGAGAAACACAAACATAAGGACAATTCTCGCTCTTCGGCTGTCTGATGTGAGTCACTGATGCGTTTTTGTTGTTTCCTTCCCTAATAAGTATATCTCGTGGTTATTAACACACTGGTGAGATGTACTGTCTTTAATGCTTGGAAACATTTGTGACCTACAGCCGAAGAGCGGGAGTTGTCTTTATGTTTGTGTTTCTAAACAATATTTATCTTTCTTTCTCTCCTTTCTCTCTCTCTCCCACTCAATTATTCTCTTTCTTTCTTACCATCTACCCCCCCCCCCCCTATGCCCCCTTACCACTTCCTCTCCCTCTCACTTCCGTTTTCTTTCGTCTCTCCCTCTTTGCGCTTGCTCTAAGTAAGATCAGACGTTTTCTTCCTCGCTCTTTCTCATGCTGTTAATAAAGTCTCTTTTTTAACTTCTCCCTCTCTTCCATTGGTTATTACTACTTACGTGTACTACTGTCTCGTGTTTCCCCTCTCTATCGGTACGTTGTTTTCTGTTTTTTCTTCTGTTTATTTTCTTTTTCTGTCGTTCTCTTCGCTATCGTCTCTGTTTTCTTTTATTGTATCCATCCCCAAATACTATATCTCGTAGTTATTAACGCACTGCGGTGAGATGTACTGTCTATAACGCATCAAAACATCACTGACTCACATCAGACA
>CAXHJY010000500.1:40000-55755 GCA_964016885.1 Eledone cirrhosa | reverse complement strand
AGTTACAATTTCAAGGAAATCGGTCTGACGTAACGCTTCAAAAAACCCCTAAAAAGCTGAAAGAACGCAGTTTTTTCACCTAATGCGGGCCCTAGGGGATCAAAACGTGGAATAATGTGCATAACAGTCCCTGAAACATAAGTAATACACATGTAAAGTTTGAAAAAAATCGGTTGGGTACTTCTCGAGTTTTAGGGATTCAAACACACACACACACACACAGTTTTATATATATAGATTATAGGGCGGGTGATTGGCAGTATCGGTAGAAGGTCGGACGCCATGCTTTGCAGCATAGAGTTACGCCCCTTTATGGTCTGAGTTCAAATCCCGCCGAGGTTAACTTTGCCTTTCATTGTTACGGGGTCGATAAAATAAAGTACCAGTAATGTACTGAGACAATTGCTGGCCTTGTGCCAAAAGTAGAAACAATTATATTATATTATATTACATTATATTATATTATCCCAGGTTGACTTTGCCTTTCATCCTTACGGGGTCGATAAAATAAAGTACCAGTAATGCACTGGTAATTGCTGGCCTTGTGCCTAAAGTAGAAACAATTATATTATATCATATTATCCATGACCATACACGGAACAAAAGCACGACACAAGGCCTCAAGGCCCAGCCTCACGCGCCACACAAGCCCAAAAGACATCGCCAAAAGCAAAGTTTGACAGGAACGCATGTTTACGAAAAACTACGTAATAAAAACAAAGGGAAAAAATCCATGAGATGCAAAAGAGAATTTTGAGATCAACCACGTGCCTGTGTCCGTATACCAGAGCAGAAGTACTGCATCAGAAGGGTCGCTTTTTTGGTGCCTCTTGTCTTCTGGAGGTATGGCCTAGTTTTGGCTTCGATTCCTTGGGGTGACGCGTTTGTTCCTCGTGTGAACATGGATAAATAATATATTTCTGCTTTGTTCCCGATTGAGCACTGTTTTCCTTTTTTCCTTTCACAACTGCGGATTTATATATATACATATATATAAATATACATATACAGACATGTATACATATATATATATGTATATGTATACATATATATATACATACATATACATACACAGACATGTATACATATATATATATATACATATATATATACATACATATACATACACAGACATGTATACATATATATATATGTATACATATATATATACATACATATACATACACAGACATGTATACATATATATATATATATATACATATATATATACATACATATACATACACAGACATGTATACATATATATATATGTATACATATATATATACATACATATACATACACAGACATGTATACATATATATATATATGTATACATATATATATACATACATATACATACACAGACATGTATACATATATATATATGTATACATATATATATACATACATATACATACACAGACATGTATACATATATATATATATGTATACATATATATATACATACATATACATACACAGACATGTATACATATATATATATGTATACATATATATATATACATACATATACATACACAGACATGTATACATATATATATATGTATACATATATATATACATACATATACATACACAGACATGTATACATATATATATATGTATACATATATATATACATACATATACATACACAGACATGTATACATATATATATATATACATATATATATACATACATATAGCATACACAGACATGTATACATATATATATATGTATACATATATATATACATACATATACATACACAGACATGTATACATATATATATATGTATACATATATATATATACATACATATATATACACAGACATGTATACATATATATATATGTATACATATATATATACATACATATACATACACAGACATGTATACATATATATATATATACATATATATATACATACATATACATACACAGACATGTATACATATATATATATATACATATATATATACATACATATACATACACAGACATGTATACATATATATATATACATATATACATACATATACATACACAGACATGTATACATATATATATATGTATACATATATATATACATACATATACATACACAGACATGTATACATATATATATATGTATACATATATATATACATACATATACATACACAGACATGTATACATATATATATATGTATACATATATATATACATACATATACATACACAGACATGTATACATATATATATATGTATACATATATATATACATACATATACATACACAGACATGTATACATATATATATATATATACATATATATATATACATACATACACAGACATGTATACATATATATATATGTATACATATATATATACATACATATACATACACAGACATGTATACATATATATATATATATATATACATATATATATACATACATATACATACACAGACATGTATACATATATATATATGTATACATATATATATACATACATATACATACACAGACATGTATACATATATATATATATATGTATACATATATATATATACATACATATACATACACAGACATGTATACATATATATATATATGTATACATATATATACATACATATATATTAGAAATTATAAGCTTTCACCGTATTTTTAGACTAAAGAAATGTCTAGCCTGATAGTGGGGTTTATAACCCTCGGAGAAATGGAAAAAGATGAGTGCTGCCGTACATGGCAACACTCAGTATCAGGCTAGACATTTCTTTAGTCTAAAAATACGGTGAAAGCTTATAATTTCTAATTTCAAACTCGCGCACCGTTTCAAAAACATACTTACATGTTTACGTTTATAATTTGCTTGTTATACATATATATATATATATATATATATATATATATATATATATATATATATATATAGTATTAGTTATACTATTTATGGTTATGTAAACACAAAACCTTAAGCAGTTGTAAGTATTTTACACACACCCTAAATAGTAGTAGGCAGTAATGTATTACTACCTTATTACCAGTAAGTTAAGTAGCTCAATGTAAAAACATCAGATGATTTACAGAGCAGTTATATGAAATATAAGAATCAAAGAACTGTTCAAAACATTATTGTGCTTACAGCTGTTTCCTCCAAACCGAGGTTTGGATTCTTCGGAGCAATTTATTAATGCATGGACAGTTATATGACCTCCTTTTCAGCCGAGAGACATACCAACACATATTCAAACATTGATACATATTCAAACATTGTGGGTCAACATTCATTACAGAATTTAGATTGGCAGTACACACTTTGAGATTACATTTATATTAATAGGTACAATCAAAAATCAAAGATATAGGTTAAAGTACAACATGAAGATAAGTGGTTATATAGTGCAAATGTTATATGTGTGGCACGCATGTGCGTCTTGTTTATATAGTGTGGCAGAGAGATATGTGTGGTAGAGGCACTTAGGTAGGTAAATAAGAGTGTTAGGTTGGTAGATCTGGTGGCAAAGTCTTTATATGATTGATATAGTCTGTGTGTGGAGAAATGTATGTATATATATATATATATATATATATATATATATATATACATACATACCAGGTGGGGAGGGGCTGAGATGGCCTGTAGAACAAAGGGGAGGGTGTAAGATAATCTGACCTGTGGATGCCAAACCGATCAGGCGTTAAGAGCGAAATCTTTACAACAACCCAGGTTCTGCTGCATGTCGGACTGAGGAGGCCAAGCTACTCAAATACCGGTCGTTCTCCGACAGGTTTGCGGTTGTACCCTTGGCAGTGGAGACTACTGGTGTCCTCGGCCCCAGGGCTACACCCTTACTCACCACCATAGGCGCTGAGCTGGCCAGCCGCCGCAAGTGTTAACCCCGCGAGCGAGTTGGAGTGGCTTTTCCAGCGCGTCTCCCTTACCGTCCTCCGAGGGAACGCCTTCTCCATCCCGTCCGCCGGGGCTGTGTGTGTGTGTGTGTGTGTGTGTGTGTGTGTGTGTGTGTGTGTGTGTGTGTTTGGGGGGGCATCGCGTAAAATTCCATAATCAGGTATCCAGATTAATGGTGTTTATATACACACCACTTGTATTTATCTTCCGCTATCTCTTATGAGGGTAAGAAAGTAAAAGAAAAAAAGAGAAGAAACAAGGAATGTTGTTAGAGTGACTGTAAGTATGCCAGGGGTAACACCGGCCCAACACATAGCCATGGTTGTTGTTTTTTTTTGGGGGGGGATGTATCATTTTTGGAAGCTCAGCCTTCGGGGTCCTGACTCTTTCCTATTACCTACTCTACTACCCTAAGTATTGAGTACTCTGGTGCCTTATGGTCCATATTGTTGCTTACAACACTTTCTTTGTTTATATTATATATTATATATATCGGAGTCCACCTGGTTGTGGTGGGGCTGATAACGTTGTTGTTAGAACTCAATATATCCTATGAAGGGCAGTTGCGGCGTTATTCGGCAGTGTGACCAGAGTAACCAGTGTGACCAGTAGTTCTTGTGTGTGTGGGGGGGGGGGTCACGGCCCTAAGTTATCCCCGAAGAAAATCAGTCCAGGTTACAGAGTCATTTACGTCTAGTTTAGTGTTTCTGAGGAGGACAGGGTCTTCGAGACGAGTAATGGGTAGTAAATTAACCACTACCATGCTAGTTGATACATCGATCCCCACCGTTCAATCTACCCTGGAACGATCGTAAAACAATGAACTAACTCTCTACCTACACCTCACTTCTATGTTTATTGTTCCTACACACACTACTCGTTCCTATATATTTATATATATATATAGGAACGAGTAGGACCCCGACGGCTGAGCTCAAACCGTTTCGACGGCTAATTCTGGACTAAAAAATTTTTTAGTCCAGAATTAGCCGTCGAAACGGGGGTCCTGACTCTTTTCCTATACCCACTCTACTACCCTAAGTATTGAGTACTTTGGTGCGTTATGGTCCACCTGGTTCCTTACCACATTTCCTTCGTTATATATATATATATATATAGAGAGAGAGAGAGAGAGAGAGAGATGGCTGTGTAGTTTGCTATTTAAGGTAACTTAAAATGCAGTGGGAATACGAAGAAAGCAAGAACGGGGGGGGGGTCGTCATAAGTTGTCTACCGGGAGTCTAGTCTAGGATATTTCTACGCTTTAAAGACAATATACCTCGCCCCAGGGCGTCAATAACTGGATAAGGTATTGGGAAAACGAGCTGTATTGGGGGTAACCGGCAGTCCTGATGATTTCATACGAAGTCCTCTCTTCGAATATTCTCTCTCTCTCTCTCTCTGGCCCTACTTCCTACTTTCTCACACACATCGTTCCACCTCTCTCCTCCGCTTACCGTGTCTCACTTCTCTCTCTCTCTCTCTTTTGTGACACTATCCCCCCCCCCCACACACACACACACACTTTAATCTCTCTCTCACTTCATCACTTTTTCTCTATTTTCCCCCCTCCCTCTCAATCATGTCCTACGCCCCCCCCCTCCAATGATGTCCTCCCCTTCCTTCTCAATAATGTCCTCCCCCCCCCTTCACTACTCCTTCTTTCCTTCCTTCCTTTATCATTTATAAATTCTTCCCTGATTTTTGCAAGTTTAGCAAATTTTGACATTTTTTCACGGAGCTGTTGTCGCTGTGGAATCAAATCAGATTTGAAATGCTTTGTTGTTAAGTTATGTAATATAAGAAAGCTGTCGCAGCCAATCAGAAGCTTCCATTATTGTCGACACACGACAGCCGATACATGACTCTCGTAAACAACCAATCAAATGTCCGCATTCTCTCCTCTCTTTCACATATACACACACACCCTCTCTCTCTTTCATTTTCTTCCTACCTCTCTCTCTCTCTCTATTACTCCCTGTCACTCTTTATCTCTCTTGTTTTCTTCTTCCTATCTTTCTCTCTATTTCTCCCTGTCGATCTCTCTCTCTCTTGTTTTCTTCCTGTCTTTCTCTCTTTTTCTCCCAATTGCGCGCTCTCTCTCTCTCTTTTGTTTTCTTCTTGCCTTTCTCTTTCTCGCTGTTGCGCTCTCTCTCTCTCTCTCTTGTTTTCTTCCTATCTTTCTCTTACTCTCACGTGCGCGTGTTTACTGTAAATCTGCCTCTCTCTCTCTCTCTCATTCTCTCACCTCTCTCTCATGTATACTATAAAGCTCTCTCTCTCTTTCACCCATGTTTACTGTAACGCCCTCTCTTTATATATAGGTCTGTCTCTCTCACTCTCTCTCCCATGTTTACTATAACGTCTTCTCTCTCTCTTTATATATAGGTCTGTCTCTCTCTCTCTCCCATGTTTACTATAACGCCCTCTCTCTCTTTATATATAGGTCTGTCTGTCTCCCTCTCACTCTCCCATGTTTACTATAACGTCTTCTCTCTCTCTCTTTATATATATATTTCTTTATTGGTAGATATATTTCTTTATAACATTGGAACTTAGGTCTGTCAAAGCAAATCATAAGTGTATTTCATAAAATACACAAACTATAGCAAATACCTTAATGTATACAATGTATAGAAGGTGTATATGTTGTATATAACATTGTATACGTTGTATATAACATTGTATACGTTGTATATAACATTGTATACAGTGTATATAACATTGTATACAGTGTATATAACATTGTATACAGTGTATATAACAGTGTATATAACATGTTTCGCGATGAAGCAAATATATGGAATCCATAACGTAAAATATAGAGTATGTATACAACTCAACCAGTTCATTGCAAACCCGTTAATATATACACCACGTATACTAGCTGTGTATGATATATATATATATATATATATATATATATATATATATATATATATATATATATATCGTTTCTGAATTTGTTTAGCAAGATTCTTTATCTGAAATCGTGTGTTGAAACCGATATTGTTATACTTTGGGAGGGTCATGTTGCCAATAAGAAACACACGCACATATATATATACACTATATATATATATATATATATATATATATATATATAGTGTACCCCGGCATTCGCAGTCACGACATTCGCTGTTCCGGTTATTCGCGGGGTTTTACTTACAAAATATAAGCGTTTTTATGGATCACGTCCAATATTCGCGGTTTTTCACTCTTTGCTTGTTCTCTAGGAACGTAACCCCCGCGAATACTGAGGGACTACTGCATGTATATATATACATACATACATACATACATACATACATACATACATATAATATATATATATATATATATATATATATATAATTGTGGTCCATGTAGGGGCTCCCAAAGGAGCACTGAGTGCAATGTCAACTCTGGATGTCGGTGAGCATGTCCAGCCAACCTCAGTCTCCTCTGTGTCACATTTGAGCTGACTTTTGGGAGGCTCCCGTACAGCTCTGAGTTTTTCATCCTCAGTATATACTGATTAATGTTCAGAGCCATCCTCCGCATTCTCGTGTAGCACCCATCCACCATCTGAGTGAGTTTCTTGGTCAGTGTCCAAGTCTCAGACCCGTACAGCAGCACAGACTCCACTACAGCAATGAAGAGGCGGACTTTCAGGTCTCTACGAAGGTCCGACTTCCCCCACACCGACTTCCACATGGACACACTGGAAGAGGAAGACCAAGGTTAACGTATGTTGATGCCCTAAGGACAGACACTGGTCTGTTGGAGACGCAGGATATGGCAGCGATAATGAGGGACAGAGACCGCTGGAGAGAACTCGTCCATGGATCTCGGGAATTTTACCCGCCTTAGATATATAGATAGATAATTGTGGTGGGGCTGATAACGTTGTTACAACTCAATATGTCCCTGGGAGGATGGTTACAGTGAGATTCAGCAGGGCGACCAGTAGTTCTTATGGTAGCCTCCTGGAAGTCGAAGGTTGTTTATTATTTTTTTTTTTTTATAAAATAAAGTACCAGTAATGCACTGGGTAATTGTTGGCCTTGTGCCTAAAGTAGAAACAATTTTTTTTTTTTTTTTTTTAAATGTTTTGTTGTCAAAATTAGGGTGCGTCCTCGATGACGATGAGTCTTCGGTGCCGGGAAATACCTATATGTATGCAGGGTCCCCTAACTCCTGAGAGAGTCGTAAGGGCACCGTGTTTACATACGGCATTTCTAGGGCATCATTTTAAACCTGGCGGAGACTATCCCCCCTCCGGGTCTGAATACTCGTGTCTATATTTATATAAATATAATGTGATGACAGAGTAGATTTCTTAAACCATTCGTGTGGTGCGGTGTGGTGTGGGTGTGGTGTGGGTGTGGGTGTGGGTGTGGGTGTGGGTGTGGGTGTGGTGTGTGTGGTGTGTGTGGTGTGTGTGGTGTGTGTGTGTGTGTGTGTGTGTGTGTGTGTGTGTGTGTGTGTGTGTGTGTGTGTGTGTGTGTGGTGTGGGTGTGGTGTGTGTGTGTGTGTGTGTGGTGTGTGTGTGGGTGTGTGGGTGTGTGTGGTGTGTGTGTGGTGTGTGTGGTGTGGGTGTGGTGTGTGTGTGTGTGTGTGTGGTGTGGTGTGGGTGTGGGTGTGTGTGTGGTGTGGGTGTGGTGTGGGTGTGGGTGTGTGTGTGGTGTGGTGTGTGGTGTGTGTGTGGTGTGGTGTGTGGTGTGTGTGTGGTGTGTGTGTGGGTGTGGTGTGGGTGTGGTGTGGGTGTGGGTGTGTGTGGTGTGGTGTGGGTGTGTGGGTGTGTGTGTTGCAACATATCGGTTCGACAAAAGGAGATCCATATAATAAATACCAAACTTTAAAATATGCACTGGGGTCGGTGTGATCGGCTAATTTTATTTGAGGCAGTGCCCCAGCATGGTCGCAGTCTTATCACCGGAACCAGTAACAGGAAAGACAAAAGAATTAACAAAATATACAAAAAAGATGAGTCAGAATGAAAAATAAAGGTGGGGAAGAAGATATGGAAACGTGACGGTGCTTGGCTATTCCAACTTCTTAGCCTCGCTATCACTCGCGATAATGCCGTGAGTGTCTTGACTTGCTCCAAAAATGTTTAGTTGGTAACACCAACATTCTCTGTTGTGTAATTGAAGGACTATCACTTATGGTAATGCCATATCTTATCTTGCTTCTGAAATATTTAGAAAGCAACACCAACATTCCCTGTTATGTGAGCGACGTGGTAATGCCGCATCTTGGTTTTTCTCAGAAATATGTATACACAAAGCCGACATTACACGGGTAAATATTTACAATTACACTCCCCTCCCTCTGTTGACTAAAGACAGGAATAATTTGACGGTTTTGAAGGTCAGAATCGTTCAAAAACACCAAAGGAAATACATATAAATTTTACATCCAAAGCGAGATCGCCCCCCTTACACATTGCCGTTAACTAAAAAAAAAAAGAAAAGAAACCAAAATGATTTCCGTTTTGAAATAAACATTAATTTGCTTTTTAAATTCACATCTCTAAACATTTAAGTTAAGTTAGAAACATCACTACATAGAAATTTGAAAATAATTTATATCTACTGCCTGTAAAAAGTTGTTTAATTGTGACACCTTCAGTACCACGTGGGGTGCACACACCACAGGGAAGCAATATGAATATTTAAGCGGGCAATTTGAAAATGATGTTAATGAGAGCAAACTTCAGGTTTTACCTTATTACTTTTACATCAAGGCAACTTTGGAACTCCTGTCTCACCTCCTCCACTGATGTTATTGTACATCTGGCATCTATACACCAATTTCTTTATACTTTCTAGTTGATCATTGCCGTTTTTATATCAAAGTGGGGCATAAACATGTTTGAGATGTTGAGGTGGGGCATGGTGTACAAAATGTTGGGAACCATTCACATGGAGCATGGTGTACAAAATGTTGGGAACCATTGACATGGAGCATGGTGTACAAAATGTTGGGAACCATTGACATGGAGCATGGTGTACAAAATGTTGGGAACCATTGACATGGAGCAATGGGAGACCATTTTGAATCGGTTTAAAAGTAGGTTTTAAATACTGAGTTATATATACAATGAGTTATATACACAATGGGATGCGTTATAGACACAATGGGATGCCGATTGTAATCTTCACTGAGCTAACTTCTCAGTGAACTTTGGTAGACCATCTTAAAGTTCTTTCTGTATTGGTTGCTAGTGTGACTCTTCCAAATGGAGGGGAAACCTGATACTGAGACGGCCGTAATAAATGGCACGAATTGACTGAGAAACAAACCTCAAATACCAGGAAATATAGAAAGAAAAACTATAAATATTTTTTTCAGTTCGAGACATTTGGATGAGGCGGGCTGCTTTTGGTCACTGTTGGTTACTCCTTGGTGTTGGTATCACCTCCGGCAATGCTATAAGTGTGTGTTGTCTTGCCTGTAACTTATTTAAGGGCAGCTCCAACACCCTTTGTTCCCCCTCTCGCCAGGTGAAAGGAGGAAATATAAGAGAGTCGGCTGAAAAGTTCATAGGCTGAGCTTTATTTTTCAATATAGTCACTGGAACAGTGATTCCCAACGTGGGGTGCACACCACACAAGGGGACAATTTGAATGTTTAAGGGGGTCGGCCATTTGAAAATGATGTTAATGAGAACAAACTTCAGGTTTTATACCTACTGTCAGAAACTCCTGTCTCCCCTCCGCCACACATTACTGTCAGAAACTCATGTCTCCCCTCCGCCACACATTACTGTCAGAAACTCATGTCTCCCCTCCGCCACACATTACTGTCAGAAACTCCCGTCTCACCTCCGCCACATGTTACTGTCAGAAACTCGTCTCTCACCTCCGCCACATGTTATTGTGTATCTGGCACCTATACACCAACTTGTTTACACTTTGCTGTCTTGATATCAAAGAAGGGTGATAACAATCTTTTAGATGCTGAGGTGGGGGTACGGTACACCCACTCATTCATTGCCCAGGAATGAGTTGAAATTAGTGATTGAACTCTTTCATAGTCAGCCTACGAACTTTTCAGCCGACTCTTGAGAGAGAGAATAAATGATATTCTCTTCCTTCTTCCCTTTTTTCCTTCTTCAAAGTCTTTTTTTTTTTTTCTTCTAGCTCGGCTTTCTTTTCCGCGAGAGTTTTTCTTCCGGGAACTGGTGTCGCTCGTGTGCTGTGAACGAAAGTAGGTCGTGCGCCTGCGCATTTCGCCTGCCTAGACACTAAGAGAAAGAGAGATGAAGTACGTCTATAGACAGGAAGAGAGAGAAAGAGATGAAGAACGTCTATAGAGAGAAAGAGGGGGAGAACATCTATAAACAGGAAGAGAGAGAAAGAGAGAGAAAGAGATGAAGAACGTCTATAGAGAGAAAGAGGGGCAGAACATCTGTAAACAGGAAGAGAGAGAAAGAGAGAGAAATATATGAAGAACGTCTATAGAGAGGAAGAGAGAGAAAGAGGGGGGGGACATCTATAAACAGGAAGAGAGAGAAAGAGGAGGAGAGAGAGAAAGAGGAGGAGAGAGAGAAAGAGGGGCAGAACATCTATAAACAGGAAAAGAGAGAGAGAGAAAGAGGGAGAGAACGTCTATAAACAGAGAGAGGGAGAGAAAGAGGGAGAGAACGTCTATAGACAGGAAGAGAGAGAAAGAGGGGGAGAATATCTACAGAGAGAGGAGAACATCTACAGAGAGAGAGAGAAGAGAACATCTACAGAGAGAGAAAGAGGGGGAGAACGTCTATAAACACAGAGAGGGAGACAGGGAAGAATGTCTATAAATACAGAGAGGGAGGGAGAGAACGTCTATAAATACAGAGAGAGAAAGAGGGGAAACGTCTATAAATACAGAGAGGGAGTGAGAGAGGAAGGGAGAGGTGGAGAATATAAAGAGGTACAGAGAGAGGGGGGGGGAAGAACATCAATAGACGGAGAGGGAGAGGGAAAGAAAGAACATCAATAGACGGAGAGAGAGAGAGAGGGAAAGAAAGAACAACAATAGACGGAGAGAGAGAGGGAAAGAAAGAACATCAATAGACGGAGAGAGAGAGAGAGGGAAAGAAAGAACATCAATAGCCGGAGAGAGAGAGAGAGGGAAAGAAAGAACATCAATAGACGGAGAGAGAGGGGGAAAGAAAGAATATCAATAGACGGAGAGAGAGAGAGAGGGAAAGAAAGAACATCAATAGACGGAGAGAGAGGGGGAAAGAAAGAACATCAATAGACGGAGAGAGAGGGGGAAAGAAAGAATATCAATAGACGGAGAGAGAGGGGGAAAGAAAGAATATCAATAGACGGAGAGAGAGAGAGGGAAAGAAAGAACATCAATAGACGGAGAGAGAGAGGGAAAGAAAGAACATCAATAGACGGAGAGAGAGGGGGAAAGAAAGAACATCAATAGACGGAGAGAGAGAGGGAAAGAAAGAACATCAATAGACGGAGAGAGAGGGGGAAAGAAAGAATATCAATAGACGGAGAGAGAGAGAGGGAAAGAAAGAACATCAATAGACGGAGAGAGAGAGGGAAAGAAAGAACATCAATAGACGGAGAGAGAGAGGGAAAGAAAGAACATCAATAGACGGAAAGAGAGAGAGAGAGAGAGAGGGGGAAAGAAAGAACATCAATAGACGGAAAGAGAGAGAGAGAGAGAGAGAGGGGGAAAGAAAGAACATCAATAGACGGAGAGAGAGAGAGAGAACGCAGGAGTAACAACAGCAGCCAGAACAGCAGCAACTGGCTGTTACAACTGCTACAATCGGTAGACTGGAACAGACGATTAACACAGATGTGAGGGGCTGCATACGTGTGTGTGTGTGTGTGTGTGTGTGTTGGCTGAGAATTCCATAGACACATAAACGTCTACTGTAGTTCTCAGGGAGATCCGAGGTGACAATGCCGGCCCATTGAATTACCCACCCGAGAAAGGGTTACCATGTGATGGGGTGGCTGATGTTGTCTGTTCTCCGAGACAGTGCCTTCACCTATCCGTGGGATACAGTTGACATACACCCCACACACTGGTGATGTAGTAAAGTGTTACCACACCCCTCCTTCATCTATATTTCATATCGGTAGAGGGTCGGACGCCATGCTTTCCAGCATAGTTACGTCCCTTTACGATCTGAGTTCAAATTCCGCCGAGGTTGACTTTGCCTTTCATCCTTACGGGGTCGATAAAATAAAGTACCAGTAATGTACTGGGGTGATTGCTGGCCTTGTGCCAAATGTAGAAACAATTATTTCATTTATTATGTTTATCTTATTTTTATTATTTGACAAGCGCCCCGACAAAATCACCCTCTTCCAATTCGAAGGAGGTAGATCCCGTCTGACCAAGAACTGGTACACCAATTTGATCCTTAGGGGCGAGAAGGAACAAATCAAGACTGATACAATACATTACCAGAAAGGCATCTTTCAGGGTGATAGCTTACCAGTGCTGCGCTTAGTCCTCTCAATACTTCCACTAACATACCTGCTCACAAAACAAAGTGGCCATAGAAGTGGGTCCAGAAGTGTCTCCCATCTTTTATTTGTTGATGATCTGAAGTTGTATCCGCCAAATATCAACTATATTAAAAAACAATTGGACCTCATTACACAAGTTTTCTGCAGACATCAGAATGAAAATTGGTGAGTCCAAATGTTCATATTTGATAGTAAAACGTGGAAAGGTTGTGCCCTCCTCTGGAAATTTAGAGACGAACGGCTACAGTACAACCTCTACAGTCAGGTGACAACTACAGATATCTTGGACAGGACGAGAATGTTAGATATGATGGACCCATAAATAAGGAGAAAACCAGAACTGAATACATCAGGAGAGTAAAGAAAATAGTACCATCAGAACTATCAGTGTACAACAAATACATTGCCCACAATACTTATACTGTGCCAATTCTAACACCAACATTTGGCCTGCTGAACTAAGTGAGATGGATGTTAGAACTCGCAAACTTCTCAGTATTACTGGGAACTTTAACATCAATGGTGATGTGGATAGGCTATACTTTTCATGCAAGGTAGGTGACCGGGGTCTAAAATCCATATTAACATCATATGAAACCCGGATAGTAACACTGAAGCAACATCTTCATCAGAAGAAAAAGGTCAGCAACCATCTTGCCCAGGTTTATGAGCATGAAGATAATATCATTAGGATAGCCACTGATCTGGAGGAGAGATATGGAATGAGGCCTGATATAAATCTCTCTCCCATGGACATTGGAAGATCCTATTCAATGTTCAAACAAGATTTAAAAAATGGAACAATTTACAGAGAAAGTGTGCATGGGTACCTGAGATGAAAAACGCAGACCATAGAAACCCCTACCAAATATCTGCTACACAAAAGAGAAGGGCCATCAGTCGACAATAGATGTAAGCTATGTAAAACAAAGATCGAAGATGTTAGTCACATTGTTGCCAACTGCGAAAGAATGTCGTCTCGTTACCAGCTCCCTATGAGACACGATGGGATAGCTAGAACCATCTGGAACGCACTTAGGAAAACAAAATTAAAAACAAATGAGGAGGAATATGTTGAGATAGATGGCTCTAAAGAATACTGGTGGAACCTGAAAATAAAAACTGCCACCAAATTAAAGTACAACCGGCCTGATATTGTTATTTGGGACCACACATTGAAAACGTGTTCTGTTGTAGAGATCAGCTGCCCACTTGATGTCAACGTTGTAAGAAAAATACAAGAGAAGGAGGACATCTACGGATCATTGATGAGGAGTTTACAGATCCAGTATCCAAGATACACCTTCAGCTTCATACCCATCATTATTGGAGTTAGAGCTTATATACCAACCCGCTTGGACCAAAGTATAACTGAACTTGGATTTGTGGACAAAGAGCGCAGCTCCCTAATTCATAGACTACAAATGGCTGCGATAGCTGGCACCTTGAAAATTTGCAAAACATTCTTGTGATTCAAGGGATGACAATTTCTTTTACAACCTTGCCACCAGAAAGAGAAACATACATACATAATACATACATAATACATGCATACATAAATAAAGTCCCATACATTATTATCAGAGCCATAGAGAAGCTGTCTTCTTCTTGAGCTACTATCCTAAAGTTAAAAACAGTCTCTCTATGTTATTATTTATCCTGTCATTAAACCCCTTGTCCTTTCTGCTCAAGAAATGTGAAAGATACATCATTGGCTCACAGGAGGACAGAAATAGGAACTTAACCCATAATTTCTTTGTGGATGACCTGAAACTCTATGCCAAGAACATAAATGGGATGAAGGAAAACCATGACCTGATTACAACATTCTCAAAGGATATAGGAATGGAGTTTGGCCAAGATAAATGTTCTTATATGACTGTAAAGCGGGGAAAAGCTACAACCCAATCTAGCAACATTTTTTTATCAATGGCCTAACTGTTTCACCGATATCTGATGAGGACTGCTACAGATACCTGGGGATAGATGAGAACATATCCTATAATGGTATTTGTAATAAAGAACGCGTAACCAGGGAATATTACACCCGATTAAGAAAGATATGGTCATCGGAACTCTCTGTGTTTGCTGTGCCTGTCCTAACATCAACGTTTCGAATACTCGAGTGGACGATATATATGTATACACACACACACACATATATATATATATATATATATATATCTAAGGCGGGTAAAATTCCCAAGATCCATGGACGAGTTCTCTCCAGCGGTCTCTGTCCCTCATTATCGCTGCCATATCCTGCATCTCCAACAGACCAGTGTCTGTCCTTAGGGCATCAACATATGTTAACCTTGGTCTTCCTCTTCTAGTGTGTCCATGTAGGGGCTCCCAAAGGAGCACTGAGTG
>CAXHJY010000500.1:32500-35000 GCA_964016885.1 Eledone cirrhosa | reverse complement strand
AAAATCTGTCCAGCGATTCTTTCCTGAGACATTCTAACTCCATTTCCGTGCCTTGTAATATCGGAACTGTGATCCCTCAATTCTATCTGGAGCGACTCTGATCTCCGAGCTACTGATATGATTTACAATGGATATTTGACATAAGATCTTTTGGGAAAAATAAATGGGGTGGGAGGCGTCTTATACACCGGAAAATAGTATTTGTAGTGATTGTGGTTGTGAGGAAATTTTAATAAAATATATTTTCACTCGAGTAAGCTCCCATGTTCCTTTACAGGGGAGGTAACTCATAAGGTGGTGGATTTCCGAAATAATTGTTTCTACATTTGGCACAAGGCCAGCAATTATTCAGTATATTACTGGTACTTTATTTTATTGACACCCGTAAGGATGAAAAGCAAAATTAACCTCGGCGGGATTTGAACTCAGTCTGTAAAGTGAGGGAACTATGCCGGGAAGCATGGCGTCCGACTCGCCACCGATACTGCCAAAACAATCTAGGTGTATATCGTGAGATGAACAACATCTAAAAACTGGAACAGAAGGGTCTGCATTTCACATCTGGTTTGTGGGCCTATTACTAGCTTTAGAGGTGGGGGGGCTACATTTTACATCTGGCCTGAACCTGTTACCAGCTTTGGTGGGGCCAATATCTCACATCTAGCCTGGACCTGTTACCAGCTTTGGTGGGGCCAAAATCTCACATCTAGCCTGCACCTATTACCAGCTTTGGTGGGGCCAACATCTCACCTCTGGCCTGGACCTATTACCAGCTTTGGTGGGGCCAAAATCTCACATCTAGCCTGCACCTATTACCAGCTTTGGTGGGGCCAACACCTCACCTCTGGCCTGGACCTATTACCAGCTTTGGTGGGGCCAACATCTCACATCTAGCCTGGACCTATTACCAGCTTTGGTGGGGCCAACATCTCACCTCTGGCCTGGACCCATTACCAGCTTTGGTGGGGCCAACATCTCACCTCTGGCCTGGACCTATTACCAGCTTTGGTGGGGCCAACACCTCACCTCTGGCCTGGACCTATTACCAGCTTTGGTGGGGCCAACATCTCACATCTAGCCTGGACCTATTACCAGCTTTGGTGGGGCCAACATCTCACTTCTGGCCTGAACCCATTACCAGCTTTGGTGAGGCCAACACCTCACTTCTGGCCTGGACCCATTACCAGCTGTCCTTATGTTTAACTGTAATGAAATAAACCCCACTCCATCAACTTCCCCAATCCACCACCTTATAAAGTTTGTAATTAATGCAGCCATCATTAAGAGCAATAGATTGGCAGGATCGTTAGTGTGGTGGACAAAAATGGTGGCATTTAGTTACATGTTGAGATCAAATCTCACTGAGGACAGCTTTACTTTTTATTCTTCCAGAATCAATAAAATTATATACTAGTCAATTTAAATGACTTTCCTTTCACCCAAAATTGCTGGCATTGTGCCTAAAGTAGAAACAGGTAGATTGGCAGTATCGGTAGAGAGTTGGACACCATGCTTTGCAGCATAGATTTACGGATCTTTATGTTCTGAGTTCAAATCCCACCAAGGTTAACTTTGCCTTTCATCCTTACAGGCTCGATAAAATAAAGCACCAGTAACGAACTGGGGTCAATTTAACTGACTTTCCCCCTCTTTCCAAATTACTGGCCTTGTGCCTATACTAGAAATCATTATTAAAATTTGGCAGTATCGGTAGAGGGTCGGACGCCATGCTTTCCAGCATAGTTACGTCCCTTTACGATCTGAGTTCAAATCCCGCCGAGGTTGACTTTGCCTTTCATCCTTACGGGGTCGATAAAATAAAGTACCAGTAATGCACTGGGTAATTGCTGACCTTGTGCCAAAAGTAGAAACAATTATTAAAATTATTGCATAGTTACGTCCCTTTACGATCTGAGTTCAAATCCCGCCGAGGTTGACTTTGCCTTTCATCCTTACGGGGTCGATAAAATAAAGTACCAGTAATGCACTGGGTAATTGCTGGCCTTGTGCCTAAAGTAGAGACAATTATTAAAATTATTGCTATTTTCTTGGGGTCTCAGTCATGGATGTTATTTAACTGGAAAGTTTGTTCAAATGAACATCAAGACGCTACCCACAACCTCAGATATTCAGGATATATCGGAGGGTTCTTGCTGTTCCCAGCAAGCATGCCTTTTGAAGTGTTCCAAAAAAGGGGACTGGATTAATTATTTTTAACTATCTTTGAAAATTTTTTGAGATAGTTCCTAATGATCCTATGACAACCAGGACGACCTTGATGTCATCACAGCCCCAAATCCTTTTTAATCCCCACTTTAAATCCTGGTATCGGTTAATTTTCTCCTTCTATTAATACTATTATTGGTGGATTAGCAGTATCGGTGGAGCGTCGGACAACATGCTTTATGGCATAGAGTTACGCCCCTTTATGATCTGAGTTCAAATCCTGCCTTTGACTTTCATCCTTACAGGATTGATAAAAAAAAAAAAATAAAGTACC
>CAXHJY010000500.1:12500-27500 GCA_964016885.1 Eledone cirrhosa | reverse complement strand
ATAGCAGCATCATCGTTAACTGTTATAAGGGTAAAGGAGACGCCCTAGATAGGAGTAACTATAGAGGCATTAAATTAATCGACCAGGTCATGAAGGTCACGGAAAGAGTAATAGCGCAACTAATCAGAGAGAGAATTGACCTAGATGAAATGCAGTTCGGGTTTGTGTCAGGCAAAAGTACCACAGACGCTCTTTTCATAGTACGACAACTACAGGAGAAGTACCTAGCTAAAGGTAAACCCCTCTACTTAGCTTTTGTCGACTTGGAGAAAGCCTTCGACAGAGTCCCCCGCTCCATTATCTGGTGGGCTCTTAGAAAACTAGGCGTTGACGAATGGCTTGTGAGGGCTATACAAGCCATGTATAAAGAAACAGTCAGCAAGGTTAGAATTAACAACGAATATAGTGAAGAGTTTAGCGTAAAAGTCGGCGTCCATCAGGGCTCTGTTCTCAGTCCACTACTATTTATTATTGCCCTTCAGGCTATAACAGAGGAGTTCAAGACAGGCTGCCCATGGGAACTCCTATACGCAGACGACCTGACACTCATAGCGGAATCAATGGCCGAGCTAGAGAAGAAATTCCAAACATGGAAGCACGGCCTAGAGTCAAAAGGACTTAAAATTAACCTGGCTAAGACCTAAGTACTAGTTTGTAGGAAAGAAAACAAGGCGGCGGTCCCTTCGGGGAAATGGTCGTGCTCGGTGTGTAGGAAAGGCGTAGGTAGAAACTCCATTTTATGTCCTAAATGCAAAGTATGGGTGCATAAAAGATGTAGTGGGATCACAGGTAAGCTAACTAAGAACATAGATTTTACATGTGGCCGGTGCTCTGGTGCAATAAGTAGCAGCAAGTGCCCACAAACTACTAGCTCTTTCAATTGCGCAGAGGGTTCTATAGAAATAGTGGACAGCTTCCGTTACCTGGGCGATAAAATCAGCAGTGGGGGAGGGTGCTCTGAAAGTACTGTAGCTAGAGTCAGAACTGGTTGGAAAAAGTTCAGAGAGCTTATACCACTATTAGCTGCTAAAGGGTTCTCACTAAAAATGAAAGGCAGGTTGTACGATGCCTGCATACGAACAGCAATGCTGCATGGCAGTGAGACCTGGGCATTGTGTGCAGAGGATATACGCAGACTAGAGAGGAACGAAGCTTGCATGCTCCGCTGGATGTGTAACAGTAATATACGTGAACGGCAAAGCATAAACGAACTAAGGAATAAATTAGAGATAAGAGGGATCAGATGTTGTTTACTCGAGAGAAGGCTACGTTGGTATGGACACGTGATGCGCATGAAAGTCGATAGCTGTATAACAAAGTGCAGGGCAATAAAGATAGACGGTAGTCACGGAATAGGCAGACCTAGAAAAACCTGGGACGAGCTGATAAACTCCGACATCACACACTTACACCTCTCCAAGACAATGTCACTGGACCGAGACCTTTGGCGGTACTCAGTAACAGAGAAGACCCGCCTTACCTAAATATATAGTAAAACCTACTCCAGCCAGTAGGCATCTCTAACAAAATACACCCCGTCCCACCACCCCCACCCCCACCCGATCCACACCACCCCGTTCTATGTAAAGTTATGTTGGTGCCGCGCCATCGAGGCCGAAACAAATGAGATCGTGTAGGTGTCACGACAAAAAAACACACAGTCCACGCTGTAATGTGGCCGTGTAGGCAACACGGTAAAAACCTCCCAGACCCACACTGTAAATGTGGTTGGTGTTAGGAAGGGCATCCAACTGTAGAAAACCTGCCAGACAGTCCTATGCGAGCAAGACAATCACTCTTGCCTCAAGTGGGACTACCCCCGTCCAAACCCATGCAAGCGTGGAACACGGACGTTAAACGTTGATGATGATGATGATGATGATATATATATATATATATATGTATATATATATATATATATATATATATATATATATATGTATATATATATATATATATATATATATATATATATATATATATGTATATATATATATATATATATATATATATATATATATATATATATATATGTATATATATATATATATATATATATATATATATATAAATATATATATATATATATATATATATAAATATATATATATATATATATATATATATATATATATAAATATATATATATATATATATATATATATATATATATATGTGTATATGTATATATATATATATATATATATATATAAATATATATATATATATATATATATATATATATATATATATATATATATATATATATAACAGGAGGTGAAATAACATTGTGGGTGCTCAAATTACAAAATATAATTCATTTATTAGGTGAATCATGAGTTGGTTTCCATGGCAATGAACATTGAACCGTGACTCAATCACCATCACCACCATCATCATCATCATTTTTATGTTCTGGCACTTAGATTGAAGATTATGTCACAATTTTGATCCCTTACAATCTGGAGATATTGGGCCCTGAAACCTTAGGTACCTCTTTTGTTCTGTATATGAACATAAATAAATAATATATATCAGCTCTCATCCTTGAGTGGGCAGTGTTTTCCTTTTTCTTTTTTTACTCCTACGGATATTTACTATATATATATACATATATATATATATAACGAAGGAAATGTGGTAAGGAACCAGGTGGACCATAACGCACCAAAGTACTCAATAGTAGAGTGGTAGTAGAGTGGGTAATAGGAACGAGTAGGACCCCGACAGCTGAGCTCAAGCCGTTTCGACGGCTAATTCTGGACTAAAATAGTCCAGAATTAGCCGTCGAAACGGCTTGAGCTCAGCCGTCGGGGTCCTACTCATTCCTATATACATATATATATATATATATATATATATATATATATATATATATATATATATATATATATATATATATATATATATAAGCTAGTATTGCACCAAGAAAAAGGAAATTAGGAATTTATTTGCTTTAACATATGTTTCTGTGTCTTTTATAATAGTCTACATATGCTTACTACAATATATATTGTTCAATCATATGCAATACTTAATTATTTATCACACTCCTTCAGAAAGCTTATAATTGTGGAAGTAACTATTCACTACACGGTAGAATTCAGGAATGGGATTTTCATTTAAGAAAATAGAAATAAGTCAAAATGACAATAAAAATAGAATAAAGTACGCATAGTGGATATATATTGTAGTCAGCATATGTAGATAATTATAATAGACAGAGAAACATATGTTAAAGCAAATAAATTCCTAATTTCCTTTCTCGCCGATGTTTATATTTTTCTTGGTGCAATACTTGCTTATATTGATATCCTCCATGATCTCTCCTGGACCTATATACCATATTCCCCTGCTTCGATTTTTATGCTATATGATTCAAAGGATACCCTCGATCCAAAGATTCTGGTAAGCAGTTTTCTTGTTTCAGCATTCATTCCTGATATATATAAACAAAATCTTATATACCTTCCCATGTATATATATATATATATATATAGTTAAAAGAATAGAGGTGTAACACACAAGTTATTATATATTGGTAAACGGAATAGAAAATGCTGACAAATTGTTCACAGTTGAAAAATGGTTTAATTAGGAATAAAAGAGTATTAGTGATTGTATGGGTCAGTATTCAGTTGTGGTTTTAAGTTTTTAAGTTTTTACCGGTTGCGCATTTCTAAATGCTTTTCAAAAATAATTTTGAGATAGAGTGTCCGTGCAGATCAGAGCAAACAGCACGGACACTCTATCTCAAAATTATTTTTGAAAAGCATTTAGAAATGCGCAACCGGTAAAAACTTAAAACCACAACTGAATACTAACCAATACAATTACTAATACTCTTTTATTCCTAATTAAACTATTTTTCAACTGTGAACAATTTGTCAGCATTTTCTATTCCGTTTACCAATATATATATATATATATATATATATATATATATATATATATATATATATATATATATAGTGAAAGAGTAAAGAATAACATGGTCAACAGTACAAAAAGGGTTTATTTAGAGTATTAACAATTGTTTCATTAATCAGGTGAGTCTAAAGGCCGCTGATCATTAGAAATTATGTCGCTCAACCTTAATTACAGTGTATGTCTCTGATCAAATCATCGGAATACTCTAAATTCTAGTGATTAGTGGCCTTTAAACTTACCTGATTAGTGAAACAATTGTTAATACTGTAAATAAACCCTTTTTGTACAGCTGACCAATTTATTCTTTACTCTTTCACTGTTATTACTCCAAGAACCCCCTGAATGAGAATTCTCTTAAACTCCCCACCTAACTAAGGAAACTTCTTGTTGAGTCAAACAACGCTGTGTGTTAAAACTATCCTCAACACAGAGTACTCATAACCTCTAGCTGGATTATCTTAAACAATACCTTGTTATCCTATATTTATATACTAGCAGCAGGACCTGACCTTGCACGGGATAGGAAACGTGAAA
Organism: Eledone cirrhosa; assembly: GCA_964016885.1. NCBI lineage: Eukaryota > Metazoa > Mollusca > Cephalopoda > Octopoda > Eledonidae > Eledone > Eledone cirrhosa. The sequence goes on along the minus strand of CAXHJY010000500.1, from coordinate 23,036 downwards.
TAGCAATGCGCATATGCAAAGATTGAGGAATGTAGCTGTGTACTTTTTGAATCCCCTTATTCTCAGGGAATGATTGTTCATCTACTGGAAACCTAGAACACCAGCAGGCCTGAATCATGAAACATCTGTATGCATGTGCAAAATCTGAAGAAAATCAGCTGGATACTCTTTAAGCGTACTAAATCTTAGAGTATGATTTTTCTTCCATTTGGAGAAAATCGGTTAGGTACTTTTCGAGTTTTATAGATTCGCAACACAGCAACAAAAGTGCAACAAAAGGGGTCACTGCGGAATTAGCATAGCCATAATGATGGCTGACAAGTTGTCATGTTACAGAGGACATGTCATCTTACATGCACAGAATAAACAGGGATGGGGAAAATAATAGTAATAAAGCGAGTGAGAATAACGGTTCCCTCCCTCCACCTACCAGTTTACATTAATCTCCCTCCTACTACATCCCCCACTGTTTAATGTAATTCCCAAGCCGAATCAGTGTAACACAATATGTGACAATGCTTCCCCACTGAATTACAGGTACAGTACTGCATTTGATGGGCTACCACACTGTGTCTGTTTACCTACTTTCACAGCATTTTGGTGAACCCGAGGTTATGGTAAAGTCACATGTTGAGGATACTATGCAGCATGACCAAACCTAACACCTCTTGGTTCTGGAGCAGTTTAATGTGGTCCATTTCATCAGAACGGTTATACAAGGATTGCAATCATTGCTGCTGCTGTTACTGCTACCACTTCAGTTACTGATGATGATGATGATGTTGATGATGCATAAAAGCCCACTTCTGTCTTTTACTAGTATGGTCTTTATTAGTATGTGTTCTTACTTCTACCAGTTGTTGATGATGAGTTGTTAGCTGTCGAGACACTGCATCCTTTAAGGCCTCCATGCTTCCCGAGATCCGCCAACACTACAGCTAACACATACACACATGTACTTCCCTGACATTTGTGTATTATTCTATGTACTATATTGACGAGTTGTAGTGCACCTGAGCACTTTACACAATAATTTCATTATATATTATGATGATACATGAAAGCCCACTTTTGTTATTTGCTAGTATGCTATTGGTGTAATGCGACATGAGATGAAGAAACTGGATGAAATAGCTCAGGCTGAAGAAAAGAAACTTGAGATGGCTGAACAATACTTAGAAGAAGATGCTTCCATGTTTGATGAGTTCTTGAAAGAAAATGATAAAAGTTCTGTGGAAGCCATAAAGATGTATGTTCTGTTTTTCATTTATTGGTATAAGTCAGTAGACTGCAGCCATGCTAGGGCACCACTTTCATGTCAAAAACATGCCAAATAAAGGGTCGGGAGGACAGTCTCCCTGGTGTTAGTGATTTACATGAAAAATACACCCAGTACACTCTGTAGTGGCTGGTGATAGGAAGGGTATCCAACCATAGAAAACCTGTGAAACAAAAGGCCAGGAGGACCCTTCAGTTGTGTCAAAGACATGAAAGCCTCCCTAGTGTTGGTGCCATGATAAAACGCAATTGGAAGAGTATCAACTCAGCTTATTGATGACCCTTGCTTGTGGGAAGGTGTATTGAACTCTTGCTTGTGGGAAGGTGCACATCAAATGATGATGATGATTATTATGACGATGATGGTTGACCCCAGTACTTATTTTTTCCAAGTCTGGTACAGGTAAAATTCCGTTATAACAAATACCATTATACAACAGTTTAAAAATAGGTCTTTCAATAAATCTTTACAATAGGGGCCACACAGGACAAAATAGGAGGCACACAGGACAAAGACAATGGAAAGATGGTCAGTCATATATATATATATATATATGACTTGCTTCTGCAGTTGCCCTCTACCGAATTGCTCTCACACTTTCCCAAGATACTAAAATCACCTGGTTGTGAAACAAAAAACTCCTTGACCACATAACCATGCCTGCACAAGTTGTTGGAATATTAACTTGGAGGTATTTAATTACTCCTTGACATTTCAGGATACTATCCCTTTGTCAAAAGAAGGGACAGAGGAACTAAGTCAGAACAAGATATCTTGTGTTGTTCTTATATTAAGACTATTTTAAACAACAACTCTATAATAACATTCCAACAACTTCATTATCATTATTTTTTAAAGGTGGTGGATTGGCAGTATCGGTAGAGGGTCGGACGCCATGCTTTCCAGCATAGTTACGTCCCTTTACGATCTGAGTTCAAATCCCGCCGAGGTTGACTTTGCCTTTCATCCTTACGGGGTCGATAAAATAAAGTACCAGTAATGCACTGGGTAATTGCTGGCCTTGTGCCTAAAGTAGAAACAATTATTTTTAACAAACCTTTAGCCCCCGACCCACCCACTTTTTTTTAAAAAAAACGCTATTTGAGATTGTGTGGGGATGGGGTTATATATGTTTTTGCAAAGTAATTTATTGAAAATACCTTCAAATTCAGTGCTGAACAGGAAACGAAGGAAAAACTAGAGAAAGTAGCTGACATCAAGAAGATTAATGCAACAATAATGTCTCTGAAGTCTGAGATATCAAAGAGTGAAGATACATTGAAGGAATTCAAGATTTACCGAGACTTCCTGGAGAGCCTGGCACCAGTGGTAAGTGTTGTTTAAAGTCAGCATCATTTTGTCATTGTCATCATCATCATCAGCATCATCAAGTGTGTATACACACACACATGTATATACAGACATATTTATATATATATCATCATCATCATCACCGTTTTACGTCCATTCTTCTATGCTAGCATGGGTTAGATGGGTTGTCCTGTTGTGGGCAGTGTCCGGTCAGGTGACCATGTCTTGCTCATATATATAAGTATAGCTATATATAAATATATATATATATGGTGGGTAATAATAGATATTACTCAGTTACAAGTATGAAAGTATGTACAGCTTCGGCTTGTACCCGTGGGAAGTCGGGTTTTCTGTATTACTGCGTGACGCCAGACGTCACGGGCGTGTGGTGCAATTGGGTAAGGTGCAATTGGTTAAGGTGGGCTTTTACCACCTCATCCCAGGTCTTCTTGGGTCTCCCCACTCCGCGGTTTCCATCAACTTCTAATGTTCTGCACCTTTTCATGCATCTGTCATCCTTCATACGCATCACATGTCCATACCAATGCAACCTCCTCTCCTGCACACAGCATTTGATTCCTCTTATGTTCAGCCTCTCTCTCAATTCATTTATGCTTTGCCGTTCACGTATATTACTATTACACATCTATTGGAGCATGCAGGCTTCGTTTCTTTCTAATCTACGCAAGTCTTCTACACACAACACCCAGGTCTCACTACCATGTAACATTGCTGTTCGTATACACGCATCATACAGTCTGCCTTTCATTTTGAGGGAGAAGCCTTTTGCAGCTAGCAGTGGTAGTAGTTCCCTAAACTTCTTCCATCCCGTTCTTACCCTAGTTATTGTACTTTCTGAGCACCCACCTCCGCTGCTAATTCGGTCACCTAGGTAGCAGAAGCTGTCTACTGTTTCTACAGAGCCCTCTCAGAGATTGGTGGTACTTGTTTCCTGTGGCCGTTTGCTGCTTGCTGTCCCAACACAGCTGCTACATATGAAGCCTACATTCTTAGTTAAGCATCCTGAGACCCCACTACATCTCTTGTGTACCCATTGTTTGCATTTAGGGCAGAGGATGGAGTTCCTACCTACACTTCTCCTACATACTGAGCAAGGCCATTTCCCTGAGGGGATCTGGGTTCTGTTTTCTCGTCTACGTACAAGAACTTTAGTCTTTGTCAGGTTGACTTTGAGACCCTTTCTTTCTAGTCCCTGCTTCCATTTTTGGAATTTCTTCTCTAGTTCCACCATAGATTCAGCTATAAGTGCGAGATCATCCACATACAGGAGTTCCCATGGGCATTCGGTCTTAAACCCCTCCGTTATTGCCTGCAAAGTTACACACACACACACACACACACACACACACACACACACACACACACACACACACACACACACGCACACACACATATATATGTGTGTGTATGTGTGTGTGTGTGTGTATATATATCATCATTTTACGTCTGCTTTTCCCTGCTTGCAAGGGTGAGAGGGGAACTGATTCTGGCTTGATTTCTACAGCTGGATGCCCTTCCTAACACCAACCTCATTTACAGACATAAAAACAATGATGATGATATATATATATCATTCTTTTTACATTGTGCGGGTTTACTATGCTTATCCATATATTTGTTCTGCAACTGGTATTGTCATATTTGGGGAAGATCCTGTTACCAGTATAGCCGATAAAAAGAAAGACACACACCATATGATTTTTACATTTTTGTTATTGTTGTTGTTGCTTCTTATTCATTTATTTGTCAAATAAACACCAAATGATTGACGAACAATAAAAAGAAAGTGAAAATCATATGGCTCGTGTGTTTATTTTATGGCACTACTGCCAACAGGATCTTCCCCAATATAACAATATATATATACTACTAAAGGTGTGATTGCTTGCTTGCTTGTCTGGTTTCCGAACTATGGGGTTTTTTTGGGGGTACTTTCATAAACAGAGAGAGAGAGAGAAAGATAGAGAGAAAGAGATAGTGGTTGTGAGAGAGTAGAGTGAAATAGAGACATAGAGAGAGGAAAAGGAGACAGAGAAGGAGAATGAAGAGAGAGAGAGAGAGAGAGAGAGCTGGTGGTGTTTTGTATATATATATGAGTGTGTGTGTATATATATATATATGTGTGTGTGTGTGTGTGTGTCTATGGCCAGTGTATATAGATCACAGGCACCCACATATATATATATACACACACACATATATATATACACACACACACACATTTATATATACATATGCACACGTATACATACATACATATATATATATATATATATATAATATATAATGGAGGCACATGGCTTAGTGGTTAGAGCATTGGCCTTGCAATCGAAAGGTTGTGAGTTCAAGTCTCAGACTGGGTGATGTGTTGTTTCCTTGAGCAAGTCACTTTATTTCACATTGCTCCAGTTTACTCAGCTGTAGAAATGAGATGATAGGGACCCCAGTCCCTATCATTCCACTGCAAAGTGGTCGTGTAGGTGCCACGGCAAAAAAGCACCCAGCACTCACTGTAAATGAGGTTGGTGTTAGGAAGGGCATCCAGCTGTAGAAATCAAGCCAGAATCAGTTCCCGTCCCACCCTTGCAAGCAGGGGAAAGTGGACGTAAAATGAAATGATGATGAAATGATAATGAAGGAAATGTGTTAAGGAACCAGATGGACCATAACGCACCAAAGTACTCAATACTTAGGGTAGTAGAGTGGGTAATAAGAACAAGTATGACTCCGACGGCAGAGCTCAAGCCGTTTCGACAGCTAATTCTGGACTCAATTAGCCAGACTCAATTAGTCCAGAATTAGCTGTCGAAACGGCTTGCACTCTGCCGTCGGGGTCATACTTGTTCCTATATATATATATATGGGCCTTCCAGTTTCATTTCACAGTATATACATGTCTGTGTATATTTTAATTATTTAAAAATTATTTTTAAGTGGACATGATTTTTTTTAAATATTTTGAATTGAACGTGACCTAACGAGTCACTGGTGGTCTAGTATATCATCATCATCATCATCATCATCATCTTCGTTTAACGTCCATCTTCCACGCTAGCATGGGTTAGATGGGAGTTGTCCCACTTGGGGCAAGGTTGGTCGGGTGACCGTGTCTCGCTCGTATAGGACTATCTGGCAGGTTTTCTACGGCTGGATGCCCTTCCTAACACCAACCACATTTACTGTGTGGAACTGGGAGGTTTTTACCGTGTTACCTACACGACCACCTTACAGCGTGGACTGTGTGTTTTTTTTGTTGTGACACCTACACGGCCACATTACAGCGTGGACTGTGTGTTTTTTGTCGTGACACCTACACGGCCACATTACAGCGTGGACTGTGTGTTTTTGTTGTGACACCTACATGGCCACATTACAGCGTGGACTGTGTGTTTTTTGTCGTGACACCTACACGGCCACATTACAGCGTGGACTGTGTGTTTTTGTCGTGACACCTACACGGCCACATTACAGCGTGGACTGTGTTTTTTTTGTCGTGACACCTACACGGCCACATTACAGCGTGGACTGTGTGTTTTTGTTGTGACACCTACATGGCCACATTACAGCGTGGACTGTGTGTTTTTGTTGTGACACCTACACGACCACATTACAGCGTGGACTGTGTGTTTTTTTTGTCGTGACACCTACATGGCCACATTACAGCGTGGACTGTGTTTTTTTTGTCGTGACACCTACACGGCCACATTACAGCGTGGACTGTGTGTTTTTTTTTGGTCGTGACACCTACACGGCCACATTACAGCGTGGACTGTGTGTTTTTGTTGTGACACCTACACATCCACATTACAGCATGGACTGTGTGTTTTTGTTGTGACACCTACACGGCCACATTACAGCGTGGACTGTGTGTTTTTTTTGTTGTGACACCTACACGACCACATTACAGCGTGGACTGTGTGTTTTTTTTGTTGTGACACCTACACGGCCACATTACAGCGTGGACTGTGTGTTTTTTGTTGTGACACCTACATGGTCACATTACAGCGTGGACTGTGTGTTTTTTGTTGTGACACCTACACGGCCACATTACAGCGTGGACTGTGTGTTTTTTGTTGTGACACCTACACGGCCACATTACAGCGTGGACTGTGTTTTTTTTTGTTGTGACACCTACACGGCCACATTACAGCGTGGACTGTGTGTTTTTGGTCGTGACACCTACACGGTCTCGATCTCATTTACTTGGACTGGATGTTGTGGTACCAACTCAAAAGAGAGAGGGTGGTGTTGGTGGGAGTAGGAGGATAGGGTAGGGGTAGTGGATTGGGGTGTATATTTGGTTAAGAGGTGCCTACTGACTGTAGGTTTCACTCTGTACATAGGCAAGGCGGGTCTTCTGTTATATATATATATATATATGTGTGTGTGAGTGTGTTTGTATGTATATATTATATAAAAGTAACAAAGATCACTGGTATTAAGTTAATGGTCTCCGACCAACATCTAGCTCACTCAATGAATCTGCCAAAGTGCAGCGATGCAACTGCAACCTGCTGTTCAGAGTGCATGGATGTATACATGTATGTCACTCTCTCTCTTTCTCTCTGTATATATATATATATATATATATATACACACACATATGCATACTCCTGGGTACCAAATAATAGGGAGGGTTGGAATAAGCAGGGGGTGGAATAAGTGGGAGGGGGGGGGTCAGTAATTTTTCTAGGTTGTCTCTGTTGATTTTTTAAAAAAACCAGAATTAGTTGTTTAGTTTACATATTGAGACCCCAACCCATTCTATTTATTTCATAACATATGGAATTTCTTGTAATGTACTTTTTTGTCATGTATAATGTTTTTTAATGTATAAAGAAAATTAATTGTTGCAGAAATGCTACCATTTAAAATAAAACTTCACCAGAGGTAGAGTAGCAAAATTTAATAAGCGGAGAGGGGGATGGGGGGTCTGAAAAATTAATAAGGGGGCGGGGTGCATGATTATTCTAGAGTGGAGTGTATTTGAGTAAAGTTGTTGTCTGTTGTCAATTTTTGAAACATGAAGGAATGGCAAGAAGAAATTAAAGAAAAAAGGAAAAACAACCATCTGCTGAAGTCCAAGGACTTAAAACACTTTGACCAATCTATCAGTGAAACAGAAGAAAACAAAACAAAGAACGCATTGCTTAAAAGTACTATACTAAATACAAAGTAAGTATTTTCTTTCCTTGACTTGTGCTTTTAATTCTAGTTCAATCTATTATGAAAACATATCTCCACTTTTGGATTCTTAACATTCTGTAAAGTTTAGTAGAAAATAGTTTTAAAAAATGGATTTGTTAATTCAAATGTTTATAGCAGAGTTTCTCAAACTATATACGATCAATTCTAATTCACACCCATTTAGAATTGATCGAATACAGTCCTTCTTATGAGTATATCAGATAACATTTTATACATCTAATATTGTATTTTGTCTGAAGAAGGCATAATATAATTTAGCATCCCAGAAATATATATAATGAAATAAATAGTGATGCTATAGTGTTATATATTCCATTTATTACTATTATTATCGTAATACTCCAGATAACTTTTACCAGTTGAGTACTTCGTAACTGTTATTAACATAACTTTGTTGATTACATATCAACAAAGTCTCTAACTCATTGTATATATATATCATCATCATCAACGTTTAACGTCCGTGTACTACGCTTGCATGGGTTTGGACGGGGGTAGTCCCACTTGAGGCAAGAGTGATTGTCTTGCTCGCATAGGACTGTCTGGCGGGTTTTCTACAGCTGGATGCCCTTCCTAACACCAACCACATTTACAGTGTGGGTCTGGGAGGTTTTTACCGTGTTGCCTACACGGCCACATTACAGCGTGGACTGTGTGTTTTTTTGTCGTGACACCTACACGATCTCATTTGTTTCGGCCTGGATGGTGTGGCACCAACATAACTTTACATAGAACGGGGTGGTGTGGATGGGATGGGGGTGGTGGTGGTGGTGGTGGGACGGGGTGTATTTTGTTAGAGATGCCTACTGGCTGGAGTAGGTTTTACTATATATTTAGGTAAGGCGGGTCTTCTCTATATATATATCGTTATATATATGTGATATATCTAAATGCTATATCAATATCTAAATGCTGTTGTTATTCTTTAAAGGCTTGCCACTGATATTGAGACCCACAGCCTTACATTCAGTGGAGATTTTACTGACAGTGATAGTGATGATGTAAGTAGCATTGAAATTATGTTTTGATATAAACTAGCTGACCCTGTAGAAATTCTATGGTTTAATTAGAAACAACCACCAAGTATTAAAGATCTCTATGACATTATAAGTGTTAGTATTTATAAATAATATATATACACTAGTTGGCCCCGTGCTGTCAAAAATAATGGCTAATTGTAATATCTATACATAATATACAAAAGAGAATATCTATATATAATATACAAAAATGTTTGTTGGTTGGTTCCTTTGCTCTCACTCACATAAGTGATACAAACACACCCCTTCCTTCCTCAGTCATATCTACTGCGTTACGGACAAATATATATATATATGAAAAATTTGGGACCCCGACAGCTGAGCTCCTGCTGTTTCAACAGCATTTTATTAAGACCAAATAGTGAGTCTAAATAGTATGGGCTGAGTGCTTTTTGTCATGATGCCTACACAACCACTTTACAGTGTGGACTGGGTACTTTTTGTTGTGTCACCTACACGACCACTTTACAGTGTGGACTGGGTACTTTTTGTCATGATGCCTACACAACCACTTTACAGTGTGGACTGGGTGCTTTTTGTCATGATGCCTACACAACCACTTTACAGTGTGGACTGGGTACTTTTTGTCATGATGCCTACACAACCACTTTACAGTGTGGACTGGGTACTTTTTGTCATGATGCCTACACAACCACTTTACAGTGTGGACTGGGTACTTTTTGTCATGCTGCCTACACAACCACTTTACAGTGTGGACTGGGTACTTTTTGTCATGATGCCTACACAACCACTTTACAGTGTGGACTGGGTACTTTTTGTCATGTCACCTACACAACCACTTTACAGTGTGGACTGGGTACTTTTTGTCATGTCACCTACACGACCACTTTACAGTGTGGACTGGGTACTTTTTGTCATGATGCCTACACAACCACTTTACAGTGTGAACTGGGTACTTTTTGTCGTGTCACCTACACGACCACTTTACAGTGTGGACTGGGTGCTTCCCTAGATGTATGCATCAGCCTGTCCTGATGGGAGATTCAGCCTGTGTCCATGGGAAGGTGGGTCTTCTGTATTACTGCATAACGCTAGAGATCTCGGTCATCGTCTTTGAGAGGGGAAATTGAGCAAGGTCAGCTTTTATCACCTCATCCCAAGTCTTCCCAAGAACTATGTTAACCCTTTAGCATTTCAACTGGCCATATCCGGCCAGAACTCTCTCACCTCTTTCTGTTCAAACCGGCTGTAACTGGTTGCTCATACTGATGTTAGGGTATTGTTCTCAAAATAAATGACATCAGAATCTCACAGATTCGATATTATGTGAGATAAAACCTTTACTACTAAAATACAATAGTATATGTTATGTAAAAGGTAAAGGGTTAAGGTATAGATATGGTAAATGGTTAAGGGTATAGATATGGTAAAGGGTTAGGGGTATAGATATGGTAAAGGGTTAAGGGTATAGATATGGTAAAGGGTTAGGGGTATAGATATGGTAAAGGGTTAGGGGTATAGATATGGTAAAGGGTTAAGGGTATAGATATGGTAAATGGTTAAGGGTATAGATATGGTAAAGGGTTAAGGGTAAGGGGTATAGATATGGTAAAGGGTTAAGGGTATAGATATGGTAAAGGGTTAAGGGTATAGATATGGTAAAGGGTTAGGGTATAGATATGGTAAAGGGTTAAGGGTATAGATATGGTAAAG
>CAXHJY010000500.1:0-7500 GCA_964016885.1 Eledone cirrhosa | reverse complement strand
TATTAAACATTATATATATATATAAATATATATATATATATATATGTATATATATATATATGTATATATGTATATATATATATATATGTATATATATATATATGTATATATGTATATATATATATATGTATATATATATATATATTCTTATATATATATATATATATAACGAAGGAAATGTGGTAAGGAACCAGATGGACCATAACGCACCAAAGTACTCAATACGTAGGGTAGTAGAGTGGGTAATAGGAACGAGTAGGACCCCGACGGCTGAGCTCAAGCCGTTTCGACAGCTAATTCTGGACTAAAATATATATATATATATATATATACATATATATATATAGTATATATATATATATAGTGTACATATATATATATATATATATATATATATATATATATATATATATATATATAATATAATTTAGAGTTTTCACTCAGGAGTCAAATACAATTCTTTAGCTCTAAGAAATATTTCTGAGCAGTACAATACAAGTTAATATAAAAAAAAATTATGATCAAGTGAAGGCGTGTGGCTGAGTGGTTAGAGAATTGGATTCGCAATCGTAAGGTTGTGAGTTCGATTCCTGGACCAGGCGATGCGTTATGTCCTTGAGCAAGACACTTTATTTCACGTTGCTCCTTCTACCTGGAGTTGCGACCGATAGATAGTATTAGCAATTGGAAAGACCAACGGAAACATTGTTTCCTCGGTCCGATTTGACGAAAGTCGATCGTTCCTTTTATGATCAACACTAATGTGTTTCTATCTGGCTAAATTATTGTCAATTTGCAATAAAAACACATTAGTGTTGATCATCATTTTTTTATATTAACTTGTATATATATATATATATATATATACATATATACATATATATATATATATAGTATATATATATATATAGTATATGTTGATTTAAAACTGCACTATCCACAAGTGTTTTTTAGCCTTCATATCATGTTCTCCTGTTTTATCTGATGAAAACACAAATATTATTGCATGATGATGTTTGTTTTTGAAATGCGCATAATAATATACATGGAACTCCTTTAACCATCTTTTGATCTTATATTATGTATACTCCAGTCCTACAAACTGTAGAGTGCTTCTTATCCGATATCTGCATTGCTTTATTGTACTACAATAAAACTCACCTCCTACATTATATATATATATATATATATACAGGAAAAAGTATGACCCCGACGGCCGAGCTCAAGCAGTTTCGACGGCTATTTCTAGGGTAATTTAAAGATGGCCGTGTTGAGGAGAGAGGGTCTTTATTTAGAGTGACGAAGGTGCGCCTGGAAACAGCGGACTGTTTTGATAGTAAATATATATTAGCAGTTGTGAGTTTAAACTGGTAAGACATTGTTCAGCTAAGTATTCAATATATATATATATATTCACACACACATACACATATATATATGTATACACACATACACACACATATATATGTATACACACACACATACACATATATATATATGTATACACACATACACACACATATATATATATGTATACACACATACACACACATACACATGTATACACACACACATACACATATATATGTATACACACATACATACACACACATATATGTATACACACACACATACACATATATATGTATACACACATACACACACATATATGTATACACACACACACACATACACATGTATACACACACACATACACACATCTATGTTGTTCTCTTCACCAGAATGTTCTCAGCTAGTGGTAGCATGCAGTCATCTGACCAGAACTACTTGCTGGAGAAACTCAACAAAAAGGTTGAAGAAGTCTATAGAGGAATTATTGGCAGTAATGAAGCTAACATTGAGTAAGTTTCACAAATTCTTATATATACAATGTGCGTGAACGACCAAGCATGGACGAGTTGAGAAAGAAACTGGGTATAAAAGGGATAGGCTGTAGTGTGCGAGAGAGAAGGCTGAGATGGTATGGACATGTGATGCGCATGGAGGATGACCGCTGGGTAAAGATGTACCAAGAAATCCCAGTAGAAGGAAGACACAATAGAGGAAGACCACGAAAAACATGGGCGGAGGTGGTGAGAGCTGACCTCAGATTGCTGAAGGTCACAGAGGAGATGATGAGGGACCGTGACGAATGGAGAGGTGCGGTGCTGAATAGGACCCCGTCCCACCCTTGCAAGTAGAGAAAAGTGGACATAAAATGATGATGATGATGATGATGATATACAATCAAAAGATCCTGTATAGGGTGTAAGCAGAAATTATTTGCTTAACTTTAATCTGTACTAATAATATATATGTGTGTGTGTATGTGTGTATATATATATATATATATATATATATATATATATATATACATACACACGTATATATATATATATATAATAAAAAGGACAATTTATTATGTCTTCATTATGTTTATTGAGGTGTGATGCACGTTTCGCTATTGATCAGCTCAAGGTTTGATCTGTATTGATCTGGCCCGACTCTGGAATCAAAAGCTCATCGGACCTCTGCTGTGGTAATGACATATGTACTTGTTTTGATATCTATATTAGTTGGTTGTCAATGTTGTATTTTATCCCCTCAATCAACAAATTATGGTGTAATCAGACTTAAACACTCTACACCACATTCCACACACACTTTATATATATATATATATATATATACACTATATCCATATCTCTCTCTCTCTATATATATATATACACTATATCCATATATCTCTCTCTCTCTCTATATATATATATACACTATATCCATATCTCTCTCTCTATATATATATACACTATATCCATATCTCTCTCTCTATATATATATATATACACTATATCCGTATCTCTCTCTCTCTCTCTATATATATATATATATATATATATATATATATATACACACATATACACACTATATCTGTACTCAACTAAATGTGTTGTAATGATGATGTGAGTTTTCTTTTCTATTTTCCTCCCTCCTCCTTCCCTCACACCACCACCTTCTACCAACCTCAACACCCCACCACCACCACCACCACCACCACTTTCTACCAACCCCCAACCCCATCACATTCTACCAACCTTCACCCTCACCCATCCACCCACCACCACCTTCTACCAACCCTCACCCCACCCACCACCACCTTCTACCAACCTTCACCCCCACCCACCCACCCACCACCACCTTCTACCAACCTTCACCTCCCACCCACCACCACCTTCTACCAACCTTCACCCCCACCCACCCACCACCACCTTCTACCAACCTTCATCTCACCCATCCACCCACCACCACCAACCTTCACCCCCACCCACCACCACCTTCTACCAACCTTCACCCCCACACTACCCAGCACCCTACAGATGTTGACCAATATTGAGAACCGTCTGGAGGAACTGTTTGAACTGGAGGAGTGGTTACCTGCAGACAAAGTTGAGGCTGCTAAGAGGGTAAAACAAAGTTTTACACATTACTGTTGTTGTTGGTGATGTTGGTGGTGATGGTGAGGGTGCTGGTGCTGGTGTGTGTGTATGTGTATGAGTGTTTGTTCATATATCTAGTAATCAAATATGCTATTGCCAACATTATTAGTGGCCCTGATCTGCTAATATATAGCAGGGAAACTTATGCTAGTCCCCCCCCCCCCCCCCCCCGTCAACTTATTATTATTATTATTATATACTTCGTTTTCGTATTTGCTTAACAAGATTTCTTATCTAAAAACGTGTTGAAACAGATATTGTTATACTTTGCGAGAGCCATGCTGCCAATAAAAATACGCATCTGTTGCTTTTCATTTCAATTTATTATAAATTTCTGGTTGGTTGATTCAATAACCAGATAGTTGTTTATTTATTGTCAAAGCTCTTTCATCACACATTCTGTGACCTCCTCAGTGACTGGTTTCTTATATTGTGTCTCTCCTTTGTTCTGTTTTACACCATCTTGTTTTTGTGTGTTGTCAAAACATAAATTGAAGTGGAAACCAACAGGTGGATGGTGCTTTTTTTGTGTATGAACATAAATAATATAATATATCAGCTCTCTTCGCGATTGAGCACTGTTTTCCCTTTCCCTTTCCCTACACTTTGATTAGTGGAAGCTAACCATGCAATTAGTAGACAATCACTCCCTCTAGTATATAAATAAATATACAAAATTACATGGGCTGTTATTATTGTTGATATTACTAATGTATCTCAAACAGACCAAAGAAAAAGAAAGGCGCATGAAGATGAGAGAACTAAAGCTAAGACTACAGAAATTCCACCAGGAAGAACGTATGAAGAAGTCTTTGGAACGAGCAAAAGCAGAACCAAAGAAAATGGTCAGTTTTCTCTCTTACTCATTTCTATCAGGATGGAGAGAGAGGTGGTGCTGTACCCCAGCAAGTTTTATGAAAGGTGGGTGAAAGTGGCGAGAATGGCCCGAGTGAATGGGCCTTCTCTCTATATCAGCCTGTAGGTTGAGGAAAAGGAGGAGGAGAGGAAAGGAGTACAAGCTCTTCGTACTCCTGGAGATGAGGGTTGCACATTTTTTTCGGGGGTCTGTGTTACCCATATAAACTGTCTCCCTCTATTGGGGAAAATCGACTAACTTTTAAATTCCATCTGTGATAACATTTTACACGTTTTTATTGTATGTAAACTTCCCCCTTTGTATTTGTCCCCTTCTTTTGTGCCCCTGTGGCTAATAAAGAAATATATCTATCTGTTTATCTCTCTCTCTCTCTCTCTCTCTCTCTCTCTCTCTCTCTCTCTCTATATATATATATATATATATATATAATGTGGTTGGTGTTAGGAAGGGCATCCAGCTGTAGAAAACCCGCCAGACAGTCCACGCTGTAATGTGGCCGTGTAGGCAACACGGTAAAAACCTCCCAGCCCCACACTGTAAATGTGGTTGGTGTTAGGAAAGGCATCCAGCTGTAGAAAACCCGCCAGACAGTCCTATGCGAGCAAGAAAACCACTCTTGCCTCAAGTGGGAAAACTCCCGTCCAAACCCATGCAAGCGTGGAAGATGGACGTTAAACGATGATGATGATGATATATATATATATATATATATATAACCCATGCTAGTGTGGAAGATGGACGTTAAACGATGATGGTGATGATGAAATATATATATATATATATAAAATAAAATAAAATAAATAAGTCAAATGTTTAAAATTTAGCTTCATTTATTATCTGCATACTGAGGTGTTGGTATACAACCAACATATACTCAAAATTTATATATATATATATATATATATATATATATATATATATATATGTATGTATGTATGTATCCCAGTACAACCTGTCTCATGGTCGGGTCGTTGGCGACTAAACTGGCAACCCCACCAAGGTTTCTTGGTGAGGAGGGTGACTTTGGACATCCTGCAGGACTAAAAACAAAACCTGTCAAAGGGCAAAGGAGCTCTTAAGAGTCAATGGCCATCCAAAATCACCGGGAGAGATGACCCCTTAGCCTTTGTCAAGGCAGAATTCTAGGAGAAGGAAAACTCTGATATAACACCTGCAACCCTGATGGTATCCAATGATGTTGACTTGTTCTTCTTTTTGGTACATATCATCTTGGTTAAGAGAGTGGGACTGGCTTTGTGCAGTGCCTTTGCTCACTATAAAAGCTTCACGGCACAGGCATTGCTTTATATCTGGAGATCTCTCTGCACTTGTCATCATTTGGTACCATGGGCCCAGCACTATGTGTCAATAATTGTCACAAGTGTAGTGTTTGTACCAGAGTTTTCAAGTCGCTGGCTGGACTAAAAAGTCACACTCGTTCAGCGCATCGGTAGGGGTTCTCCTACATGGATATAAAGTAGTGGCCGTACTCGAAAACGAGTTGGCAGCCACCATGTATGTATGTATGTATGTTCTTCTGGTTTTATAATTTCACAAAGTTTTACCAATAGAGAGAGAGTCGGTTTCTAACATAGACACAAGACTCTCTCATTGGAATTTACACATCAACTAAGTAGATATGTATGTATGCATGTGTAGAAATAGATAGATATGTATGTATGTATGTATGTATGTATATATATATATATATATATATATATAGTGAATTTACACATCAACTAGGTAGATATGTATGTATGCATGTGTAGAAATAGATAGATATGTATGTATGTATGTATATATATATATATATATATATATATAGTGAAGGTGTGGTGACTGAGTGGTAAGAGAACTGGATTCACACCCGTGAGGTTGCGAGTTCGATTCCTGGACTGGGCGATGCGTTATATCCTTGAGCAAGACACTTTATTTCACATTGCTCCTTCTACCTGGAGTTATGGCTGATAGATAGTATTAGCAATTGGAAAGACCAAGGAAACATTGTTTTCTCGGTCCGATTTGACGAAAGTCGATCAACTGTCATTGATATATATATATATATGGAGAGAGATAGATAGATAAATATATTTACCTATATACATTAATATATATATATATATATATATATATATATATATATGAATGTATGTAGATGTATTTGTTTTGTGAATATACAGAAGCGAAAACCAACCAAACAGTGAGTGTGTTCTGTTATTAATTCTGGCAATATTATTACAACAATATGACCCTCCCCTATGTAGATATAGATATATAGATATTTATTTATCTATCTCTCTACCTCTCTTCTCTCTCTATATATATACACATATATGATGTTGAGGATGCATGTTTGTACAGAGATTTTAAACTAGGACACCAACACACTTCTAAATATTTTTTGGTTTACCAGACCAAACTTGTTGGTTTGTGTCCCACCATGTACATCAATACTCATCCTTTTTTCCATTCAGAGGGTTTTTTAAATCCCAAATAACACACTAATTCTATTTAGTCAATAAGGCATAAGCACATGTTACTACATGATTTTCTAATTCACTAGCTGTTTGTAAAGAAGGCCTGCTTTGTGCCTCCTATTTATATACACACATACACATGGCTTAGTGGTTAGAGCATTGGCCTTGCAATCGAAAGGTTGTGAGTTCAATTCTCAGACCGGGTGATGTGTTGTTTGCTTGAGCAAGACACTTTATTTCACATTGCTCCAGTTTACTCAGCTGTAGAAATGAGATGATAGGGACTGGGGTCCATATCATTCCACTGCAAAGTGGTCGTGGAGGTGCCACGGCAAAAAAGCACCCAGTACTCACTGTAAATGAGGTTGGTGTTAGGAAGGGCATCCAGCTGTAGAGATCAAGCCAGAATCAGTTCCGTCCCACCCTTGCAAGCAGGGAAAAAGCAGACGTAAAATGAAATGATGATGATGAAATGATATATATATATATATATATACACATACATACATATATACACATACATATTCATATATACATACATCACACAGACATTTGATGTTTACACTGTAGAAAATCAATGCTATAAATCTAAAGAAATCTTTGTTCGATTTTGTTAGACTCACTTGTGTAGATGTGAATGATCTGTTTG
>CAXHJY010000499.1:20000-27500 GCA_964016885.1 Eledone cirrhosa | reverse complement strand
GAGAGAGAAAGTGAGAGAGAAAGTGAGAGAGAAAGTGAGAGAGAAAGTGAGAGAGAAAGTGAGAGAGAAAGTGAGAGAGAGAGAGAGAGAAGTGAGAGAGAGAGAGAAAGTGAGAGAGAGAGAGAGAAAGAGAGAGAGAGAGAGAGAGAGAGAGAGAAGAAGAGAGAGAAGAGAGAGAGAGAAGAGAGAGAGAGAGAGAAAGAGAGAGAGAAAGAGAGAGAGAGAGAAAGAGAGAGAGAGAGAAAGAGAGAGAGAGAGAGAGAGAGAGGGACAAGGACTTATAAAGTATGATGGAAAGATAGAGGGTGTATATATATATGTATTCTACTAGTATATATTGACAGAGAGGGTGTATATATATATGTATTCTACTAGTATACATTGACAGAGAGGGTGTATATATATGTATTCTACTAGTGTATATTGAAAGAGAGGGTGTATATATATGTATTCTACTAGTGTATATTGAAAGAGAGGGTGTATATATATGTATTCTACTAGTGTATATTGAAAGAGAGGGTGTATATATATGTATTCTACTAGTGTATATTGAAAGAGAGGGTGTATATATATGTATTCTACTAGTATATATTGAAAGAGAGGGTGTATATATATGTATTCTACTAGTATATATTGAAAGAGAGGGTGTATATATATGTATTCTACTAGTATATATTGACAGAGAGGGTGTATATATATGTATTCTACTAGTGTATATTGAAAGAGAGGGTGTATATATATGTATTCTACTAGTATATATTGACAGAGAGGTGTATATATATGTATTCTACTAGTGTATATTGAAAGAGAGGGTGTATATATATGTATTCTACTAGTGTATATTGAAAGAGAGGGTTGTATAAATATATGTATTCTACTAGTGTATATTGAAAGAGAGGGTGTATATATATGTATTCTACTAGTATATATTGACAGAGAGGGTATATATATATGTATTCTACTAGTATATATTGACAGAGAGGGTGTATATATATGTATTCTACTAGTGTATATTGAAAGAGAGGGGTGTATATATATGTATTCTACTAGTGTATATTGAAAGAGAGGGTGTATATATATGTATTCTACTAGTATATATTGAAAGAGAGGGTGTATATATATGCATTCTACTAGTATATATTGACAGAGAGGGTGTATATATATGTATTCTACTAGTATATATTGACAGAGAGGGTGTATATATATATGTATTCTACTAGTGTATATTGACCGAGAGGGTGTATATATATGTATTCTACTAGTGTATATTGAAAGAGAGGGTGTATATATATATGTATTCTACTAGTATATATTGAAAGAGAGGGTGTATATATATGTATTCTACTAGTATATATTGACAGAGAGGGTGTATATATATGTATTCTACTAGTATATATTGAAAGAGAGGGTGTATATATATGTATTCTACTAGTATACATTGACAGAGAGGGTGTATATATATGTATTCTACTAGTGTATATTGAAAGAGAGGGTGTATATATATGTATTCTACTAGTGTATATTGAAAGAGAGGGTGTATATATATGTATTCTACTAGTATATATTGAAAGAGAGGGTGTATATATATGTATTCTACTAGTATATATTGACAGAGAGGGTGTATATATATATGTATTCTACTAGTATATATTGACAGAGAGGGTGTATATATATGTATTCTACTAGTATATATTGACAGAGGGTGTATATATATATGTATTCTACTAGTGTATATTGAAAGAGAGGGTGTATATATATGTATTCTACTAGTATATATTGAAAGAGAGGGTGTATATATATGTATTCTACTAGTGTATATTGAAAGAGAGGGTGTATATGAAATACTTACAATGTACATTGAGAGTCTTCTTTATCTCAACTGGATTATTCCGGTTTACAATATTCTCTGCATAGCAAGCTATTTGTTGACCATTAAATGTCCTGTTGACTGCTATCTTCAAGTCTATTGAAGATATTGCACCATTGTGGCTGGTCTTGTCTGAATAGTTTTTGTTGTTAGAGACCCAGTAAAGTTGTGGTGGTGGGTTACCTCCAGTTGAGGTACATGTCAGTGAGATCTGGTCACCTTCGTCGTATATCAGTTTTCCTGTAATCTCTGGTGTCCCTGGTGGCACTGCCAGGGGAGGGGGGGAAATGATAGATTTTTTTTTTAGATTTTATATATTGGAAAGAAAAAAATAAATGATACATTTTATATATTAAAAAAAAAAAAAATAATAAACCAACTTTCATCAAAACAACCACGACTTTCAAAACGGCGCTTAACCCTCTAGCCACCACCATCAATAAGATTCTTCAAAACACTCAAGTCCTGTAGTGATTTACCTTATGTAGTTTTTTCCCTTTTCATTGTAATAACGGGAGTTGTTTCCCTTACTATAATAATTTTTTTCTACTTTTGGCACAAGGCCAAAAATTACTCAGTGCATTACTGGTACTTTATTTTATCGACCCTATAAGGATGAAAGGCAAAGTTAACCTCGGTGGGATTTGAACTCAGATCGTAAAGGGTCGTAACTATGCTGGAAAGCATGGCGTCCGACCCTCTACCGATACTGCAAATTCACCGCCCTTACTATAATAATATCGTCGGAGTTGTGTCCCTTGTTTGAAGTGGTCTTCTTTGTATTGTAATAATTGTTTCTACTGTAGACACAAGGCCAGCAATTACCTCAGTGCATTACTGGTACTTTATTTTATCGACCCCGTAAGGATGAAAGGCAAAGTTAATAATGATTCCTACTTTAGACAAGGCAAGCAACATTGGCGCGAGGGAAAAGTTGATTAAATCAACGCCAGTATTTTACTTTATCAACCCTGTAAAACGAGATTTGAACTCATAATGTAATGGGCCGCAACTCTATGCCACTAAGACTAATAATGATTTCTACTTTACACAAAAGGGCCAGCAACTTTAGCGTGAGGGGAAGTCAATTAAATTGACCTCAGTACATTACTGGTACTATATTTTATCAACCCTTTACCAGTTACATTACTCTATATTTATTATGCTATTTTCACGGTAAACACTTTATCTCACATAATATTGAATCTATGAGATTTTGATATTATATATTTTGAGAATACCTTAACATAAGTATGAGCTGCCGGTTATGGCTGGTTTAAATGTTAAAGGGTTAAGCTTCAGAAACGAGTAGGGGTGGTAATATACTTAAATGATATTATACACAAAGATATCACAGTAAAGGTAATGTCAGTACAGGTACAATAGTATGACAGTAATGACATTACAGTACAGGTAGAGGTATAGTAAAATGACAGTACAGGTAGAGGTACAGTAAAATGACAGTACAGGTGTGTGACTAATGACAGTACAGGTAGAGGTACAGTAAAATGACTAATGAGGATGAGGATAAAAGTGAGGGTAAAAGCAATGTGGAACTTTACTCACATAAAACATCAAGTATTATTTTTCTATAATTATTACCAGAAGTGCAACCATAGTTACCAGCGTCTCCTTTATTTACATTTAATATCATAAAATTGCCATTCGCAATGACTTTGAAACGATTTTTATCTACGAAAGTCAATGTCATATTGTTAATAATGATCTTGTTGTCTAGTGTCCAAAACACTGATTCATTTTTCTTCCAGATGCAACACATCGTAACATTAGCTCCGACGGGGACGGATGTGTTTTGTGAGGTGCAGCCTATGTCTTCGCCATACGTTAAACAAACTACAAGTAGAAAGAAAGAAAAGATATTTAGTAAATAGAAATGAAATATATTATACACACCTACATATACACACATACACACACATACATACACACCTACATACACACATACATACACACCTAAATACCTACACACCTACACAGGTTGTATCTCATAGGTTTTTTTGGGTGTTTTGATAATAGGTACCCCAGTGTGTGTGGGTGTATTTGTGAGTGTGTTTCTAGGTGCATGTGTGTGTCTGCATGCGTATGTGTGTGAATTGTGTGCATGTGTGTGTGTGTTATGTGTGTGTTATGTTGTGCGTGTTGTGTGTGTGTGTGTGTTGTGTTGTGTGTGTGTGTGTGTGTGTGTGTTGTGTGTTGTGTGTGTGTGTGTGTGTTGTGTGTATGTGTGTGTGTTGTGTGTGTGTGTGTGTGCGTGTGTGGTGATAGTGAGGTGGCAATGGTGGTGAGGTGATGGTGGACTGAGTAGCTCAGCCTGGCAGACATCCCTCCTCCACCACCCCTATTTTATAAAATGATTATTACTAATGCCCACACACGCTAACACACACAACACACTCATATACAAGCACCAACACACACACACACACACACACTATGAGAGATATCATTATACCCAATTCTCAGAAGATTAACAAGGGTTTTCAAACAGCCTTTTAATGTTTTTAGGTGCCTTAAGGAAAAGATATGATTAATTGAAAAGTATATCATGACCCCTAAAAATAACAAAATACAAAACCAAGCCCTACCTCCTCCTATTGTCAGGAGGGGGACAGAATCGCTAGGGGCCTGAACAAATGGTTTTAGTAACAGTTCCTTACATGATCTGAATTTAAATCCTAGTGGGGGTCAACTTTGCCTTTCATCCTTCTGTGGAAAGGGTTGATAAAATAAAGTACCGGTCATAGGTAACAGTAAAAAGTTCTAAGTCCACACTGTAAATGTGGTTGGTGTTAGGAAGGGCATCCAGCTGTAGAAAATCTGCCAGATAGTCCTATACGAGCGAGACACGGTCATGGCCTCAAGTGGGACCCCGTCTAACCCATGCTAGCGTGGAAGATGTACATTAAACGATGATGATGATTAATCAAGTCAAGTACTGGGTTTGATTCTTCCTCTATATCTCTTCCTCACTTCCTTTCTTTCACCCTTTCTATCCTTCTCTGGAAGAAATCTGCTCTACTCAGGCCTGGAGAGGAGATGGGCTCGACCAGGTTTAAAGTAGAGGAGATGGGCTCGACCAGGTTTAAAGTAGAGGAGATGGGCTCGACCAGGTTTAAAGTAGAGGAGATGGGCTCGACCAGGTTTAAAGTAGAGGAGATGGGCTCCACCAGGTTTAAAGTAGAGGAGATGGGCTCCACCAGGTTTAAAGTAGAGGAGATGGGCTCCACCAGGTTTAAAGTAGAGGAGATGGGCTCCACCAGGTTTAAAGTAGAGGAGATGGGCTCCACCAGGTTTAAAGTAGAGGAGATGGGCTCCACCAGGTTTAAAGTAGAGGAGATGGGCTCCACCAGGTTTAAAGTAGAGATGGGCTCCACCAGGTTTAAAGTAGAGATGGGCTCCACCAGGTTTAAAGTAGAGATGGGCTCCACCAGGTTTAAAGTAGAGATGGGCTCCACCAGGTTTAAAGTAGAGATGGGCTCCACCAGGTTTAAAGTAGAGATGGGCTCCACCAGGTTTAAAGTAGAGATAGGCTCCACCAGGTTTAAAGTAGAGATGGGCTCCACCAGGTTTAAAGTAGAGATGGGCTCCACCAGGTTTAAAGTAGAGATGGGCTCCACCAGGTTTAAAGTAGAGGAGATGGGCTCCACCAGGTTTAAAGTAGAGATGGGCTCCACCAGGTTTAAAGTAGAGGAGATGGGCTCCACCAGGTTTAAAGTAGAGGAGATGGGCTCCACCAGGTTTAAAGTAGAGGAGATGGGCTCCACCAGGTTTAAAGTAGAGGAGATGGGCTCCACCAGGTTTAAAGTAGAGGAGATGGGCTCCACCAGGTTTAAAGTAGAGGAGATGGGCTCCACCAGGTTTAAAGTAGAGGAGATGGGCTCCACCAGGTTTAAAGTAGAGATGGGCTCCACCAGGTTTAAAGTAGAGGAGATGGGCTCCACCAGGTTTAAAGTAGAGGAGATGGGCTCCACCAGGTTTAAAATACCCTAGAAATGTTGTATGTCAATACAGGGATCCCCATGACTCTCTTGGGAGTTAAAAGAAAAGCTGTTTAAAAGGTAAAAAATAATAGAGCAGGTGATATTTATAAATTAGGGGTTAAATGCAGGGATTTAATGCAGCCCTTATTACATACAATAACAAGGGATCACGGGATTAGGATCAGTGAGAAGTGTAAGGATTACCCCCTCCCCTCCCTTAACACAAACATAACCACCACCACAACCATCATCATCACCACTAACACCACCACCACAACCATCACCATCACCATACACACCACCATAATGGTGAAACCCCCAACTCTGAGGTTTAGTTGGTAGTTCTAGAGAGAAATATATATCAAGTCAGAAATATTTTATAAATTCCTAAGGGTAGGGTAAGGGTGGGTTGAGGTGGGGTGGTGGGGTAAGGGTGGTGGTGTGGGAGAAAAATCAAATTCTTGTACCTCTCCCACCTCTCCCTCAGTCCAATTGTTTTACCTTACCCCACCCACATATTTCCAGTACACACACACACTTATGTATGCATATACAAATACACACACACACACACACACACACAAATATACACAAATATACACACATGTATATTATAACTTAATATGGTTGTATATAAACACTTAAGTGAACGAAATATGGTGGTGGGAAGGGTGGTGGTGGTGTGGGAAGGGTGGGGTGTGTTGGTGGTGGTGTGGGAAGGGTGGCGGGTGGGTGGTGTGTGTTGGTGGTGGGTGGGTGGTGGTGTGGGAAGGGTGGCGGGTGGGTGGTGGGTGTTGGTGGTGGGTGGGTGGTGGTGTGGGAAGGGTGGTGGGTGTTGGTGGTGGGTGAGTGGTGGTGGTGTGGGAAGGGTGGTTGGTGGGGTGGTGGTGTGTGTTGGTGGTGGTGTGGGAAGGGTGGTGTGTGTTGGTCGTGGGTGGGTGGTGGGTTGTTGTTGGCAGCAGTGGTGATGATGGTTGAGGTGATGGGGATGTTGGTGGTGATGCTGATGGTGGTAGAGATGGAGTGGTGACAGTGATGTAGGTGATAGTGATGATGATGATGGCTACAATATGGTTCCGATGGAACCAAACTACTGAAAGGATTGTTCTGACAATTCTCAGAAAGTCCCAAATGATTTCTAATGTTTCCAAAATAAGAATTTGGTTACAATAATGGTATTTAAGGAACCCCTCATGACTTTAGACCCCCCTCCTCTTTTATAGTTTTAAGAACACTTCTCAGCACAACAGGTCCCTTTCTACTTCTCCCAACACTCCTCCCCCTCCTCCAAAACATTGCTGTAATATCAATTATTTATAGGAAGACTGTCTGCCTGTCCGTCTGTCCATCAATTCTCTCTCTCTATATATCTTTCTCTCTCTCTCTCTCTCTCTCTCTCTCTCTCTATCTATCTATCTCCCCCTCTCTCACTATCTCTCTCTAACAGCCAGTTATGGTAGATTGCAACTCTAACAGACAAACAAGGTGAAGAGGTACAGCTTGTTGTTGTTGTTGTATCTTTATTATTGTTTTAATAATATATCCCTAGTAATTAAGGCAACAGACGAACCCTTCGTTACCATATTTCTAATGAAAGACACAGCCTATAATTTGGAGAGATTTAGTAATATA
>CAXHJY010000499.1:7500-15000 GCA_964016885.1 Eledone cirrhosa | reverse complement strand
AGACTGGGGTACCACACACCTTTTAATCCCAAGCTCTAACACCACCAAATCACAGCCGTAGACCAGGAATTTAACCCTTTTGTTACTGTATTTATAATGAAATACACTGCCTATGAAGTTTCAATTAATTTTGAAATTAATCAAAAAATTGGAGGAAATTTAATAAAATAATTAATTGCTAAACTGTTAATTAGAACATTACTTAAGAAATATATTTTTAATTAAAACCATTTGTCTTAATTTTATTGAAGTACTGGTACACACGAATTTAAGCTGAGGAACATGTGACCAAACACATTAAACAGGGGCAGGGGGTATATTTGCCAGCTAAACAAGGTGTTGATTAGCTGTTTATAAACAGGGTTTCGATTTTTATATATACAAATATCTACATTATATATATATATAATTGTTTCTACTTTAGGCACAAGGCCAGCAATTACCCAGTGCATTACTGGTACTTTATTTTATCGTCCCCCGTAAGGATGAAAGGCAAAGTCAACCTGGGCGGGATTTGAACTCAGATCGTAAAGGGACGTAACTATGCTGGAAAGCATGGCGTCCGACCCTCTACCGAATGGCGGTGAATTGGCAGTATCGGTTGAGGGTCGGACATGCTTTCCAGCATAGTTACGTCCCTTTACGATCTGAGTTTAAAACCCGCCAAGGTTAACTTTGCCTTTCATCCTTACGGGGTCGATAAAATAAAGTACTGGGTAATTTGCTGGCCTTGTGCCAAAAAGTAGAAATATATATACATATATATATATAATAACATTAATAAAGATGCTGATGTTATATAAATCGTTTATTCCTTATATTTCAACGGTTCTCCTATGCAATCAAGACGTTATTCATGCATTTGTTGTTATGAGAACGGTGTCCTCAGATGAAATTCAATTTTGCTGGAAGCACGAACAAAAAGACGTGTGTTTTCCTGTCGGTGGCATATCACAAAATCGAATTTCATGAGGACACTGTTCTCATAACAACAACAAATGCATAGGAGAAACGTTGAAATAAATGATTTATATAAAATCAACATCTTTCTTTCTGTTATGGGGCGGTGGATTGGCAGTATTGGTAGAGGGTCGGACACCATGCTTTCCAGCATAGAGTTTCGGCCCTTGCCATTCTGAGTTCAAATCCCGTCGAGGTTAACTTTGCTTTTCATCCTTACGGGGTCGATAAAATAAAGTACCAGTAATGTACTGGAGTAAGTGCTTTCTCCTGTTTGCTCCTCTTTTTACCAAAACAACCTCTTTGGAACAATATATATATATATATATATATATATGTATATATATGTATGTATAATACAAAACATACACATACACATTATATATGTATATATTACATATATTACATATACACCCCAACACATCTATGGCAGCCACCCTCACCAGACCACCACATTAGTAGGGTTACTGTTTTCAGATAAAGGGGCCAGGTGTAGGGGTGGGGTGGAGGGTAGGGATGTGACAAATATCTCTGGTCATTTTAGATGGGAGGAAGAAAACTCTGGAAGGAGGATTAAGAGTGTGTGTGTGTGTGTGAGTGTGTGTAGAGGTGTGTATGTGTGTGTAGGGCCGTGTGTGTGGGGGTGGAAGATGGTGTAGGATTAGTGCTAATGTATACAGGAGAGAGAAAGAGAGAAAGAGGGGGGATCCCAAAGTGATAGGAAATGAAAGGGTTTTTCTTTTATCTAAATAGGGGACATAAAATGATAGGAACTGGAGATTTAACTGGGGAGGGAGGGGGACTAAAAGCAATAATGATAAGGTATCAGATGGTGGTGGTGGTGGTGGTGATGGTGTTGGTGATGGTGGTGGTGGTGATGATGGTGATGGTGTTGGTGTTGGTGATGATGGTGATGGTGGTGGTGGTGATGGTGTTGGTGATGGTGGTGGTGGTGATGGTGGTGGTGGTGATGGTGGTGATGGTGATGGTGGTGGTGGTGATGCTGGTGATGGTGATGATGGTGATGGTGATGATGGTGGTGGTGATGATGGTGATGGTGGTGGTGATGGTGTTGGTGATGGTGGTGGTGGTGATGATGGTGATGGTGATGGTGGTGGTGGTGATGATGGTGATGGTGATGGTGGTGATGGTGATGATGGTGATGGTGATGATGGTGATGGTGATGATGGTGGTGGTGATGATGGTGATGGTGGTGGTGTTGGTGGTGGTGATGATGATGGTGGTGGTGATGGTGGTGGTGTTGGTGATGGTGGTGATGATGGTGATGGTGTTGGTGGTGATGGTGATGGTGGTGATGGTGATGATGGTGATGGTGATGATGGTGATGGTGGTGGTGATGATGGTGATGGTGATGATGGTGGTGGTGATGATGGTGATGGTGTTGGTGGTGGTGATGATGGTGATGGTGGTGGTGATGATGGTGATGGTGATGATGGTGGTGGTGATGATGGTGATGGTGTTGGTGGTGGTGATGATGGTGATGGTGGTGGTGATGATGGTGATGGTGATGATGGTGGTGGTGATGATGGTGATGGTGTTGGTGATGATGGTGATGGTGGTGGTGATGTGTAGTGTAGTGTAGTGTGGTGTGGTGTGGTGTGGTGTGGTGTGGTGTGGTGTGGTGTGGTGTGGTGTGGTGTGGTGTGGTGTGGTGTGGTGTGGTGTGGTGTGGTGTGGTGTGGTGTGGTGTAGTGTAGTGTAGTGTAGTCTCGTATAGAGTAGTGTAGTGTGGTGTAGTGTTGTGTGGTGTGTATATTGTAGAGTAGTGCGGTGTAGTGTAGCGTGGTGTAGTGTAGTGTAGTGTAGTGTAGTGTAGTGTAGTGTAGTGTAGTGTAGTGCAGTGTAGTGTAGTGTGGTGTAGTGTAGTGTAGTGTAGTGTATTGTGGTGTGGTGTGGTGGGTGTTGGTGAGTGATGGTGATGGTGATGTGGTGGTGATGATGAGTGGTGAGTGGTGGTGGATGAGTGATGGTGATGGTGATGATGGTGATGGTGATGGTGGTGGTGGTGGTGGTGATGGTGATGGTGATGATGGTGGTGATGGTGATGGTGATGATGGTGATGATGGTGATGATGGTGGTGATGGTGATGGTGATGATGGTGATGGTGATGATGGTGATGGTGATGATGGTGATGGTGATGATGGTGGTGATGATGATGGTGATGGTGATGATGGTGATGGTGGTGATGATGGTGGTGGTAGGGTTTTCAATGACAATAATGATGGTGTTGGTGGAGATCTAGATGATGGTGTGGTGGTGGTGGTGTAGTGTCAGTGGTGGTGGTGTAGTGTCAGTGGAGATGGTAATGGTGCAAACACCACACCTCCACCAGCAACACCACAACACCACCACCACCACATCATCATCATCATCATCTAGATCTCCAACACCAGTCCAGTCCAGTCCATATATATATCTGTTATTAATTCTGGCAATATTACACAAATATGACCCTCCCCATATATATATATATATATATATATATATATATATATATATATATATATACACACACACACACACCAGTATATATATATAGTTTTAATATAGATGGGATTCTACAGGACTAGAACTGTTTCATTCTTTAGAAATCATCAGGAATCTGGGTATCAAAAAATAAGTATGGTATTTATAGCTCTATAAATATGACCTATAAATACCATACTTATTTTTTTGATACCCAGATTCCTGATGATTTCTAAAGAATAAAACAGTTCTAGTCCTGTAGAATCTCATCTATATTAAAACTTTTATACTCTGCAATGTATTGAGCACCTTACTTACTGTGGTGACCTCTGATTTAACCCGGATTAACGTACCATATATATATATATATATATATATATATATATATATATATATATATATATATACACAGACCAGTATATATATATATATATATATACACACACAGTCCAGTATATATATATATATATACACACACACCAGTATATATATATATATATATATAACGAAGGAAATATGGTAAGGAACCAGGTGGACCATAACGCACAAAAGTACTCAATACTTAGAGTAGTAGAGTGGACTCCAGAATTAGCCGTCGAAACGGCTTGAGCTCAGCCGTCGGGGTCTTACTTGTTCCTATATATATATATATATACACACACACACCAGTATATATATATATATATATATACACACACACACAGTCCAGTATATATATATATATATATATACACATTTCCCTACTTGCAAGGTCCCACACTTGCAAGAAGGGAAAAGCGGACGTAAAATGATGATGATATATATATCTTAGAAAGCGAGGTTTTTTTTTACAAAATGAAAAATAACTGAGGTGTCCTACACGAGTGAAAGTATAAAGAAAAAGAGATGAAATCGAAAATGTATTTTCGATTTCATCTCTTTTTCTTTATATATATATATATATATATATAATCATACTATATATATATATATATATATATATATGGAAAGTTATATTTAAATTGTTGGGTTACAACTAGTAAATATTTATAACTGATATAAAAGCACTCAACAAGTATTTGGAGTATATTTACGATATAACTGACCTTGTGGGCTTATTTTTAATCAATTCGCTACATAGGAAAATACCTGGTACTACCGGAGGTTTATATAGAGATGACATGCTTTTACTTATTGATAATAATAACTCTGAACTAAATAGAAAAAGAAAACAAATTACACAATTTTTTAATTACTTTAATCTAAAAATAGAAATTGAGAACAACCATAGAATAGTCAATTTCCTAGATATAACATTAAATCTCAACACATGTCTTCACTATCCTTTTCACAAGTTGAATGAAAACTTAAACTATGTCAGCTTTAACTCTAACCACCCCAGATCTGTCAAAAACACTATAGTAAACTCTGTTCAAAAACGTATCTCTAGAATCTCGTCTAATAGAAAGATTTTCGACGAAAAAGCCCAGTACTACAATGAAGCGTTAGCTAGAGCAGGATATAGTGATAAGATTATGTACATAGATAATGATAGACAAACTAAACAAAATAACAACTATTTTAATTACGGCCACAACCTTAGCAACTATAATAGAAAGCATTACAATAATTCCAAAAGCCAAAAAAGAAATAGAACTAGGAACATAATATGGTTTGCCCCCCCTTTCTCACTAAACATTAAAACCCACATCGCTAAACTATTTTTTAAAGCTCTTGATAATCGCTTCCCTAGAACACATAGGTATCACTCAATTTTCAATAGACATACTATAAAATTAACCTACTCATCCACCAAAAATTTAGCACAAAATATTAATAGAATAAATAATAGGAACTTAAAACCTAGCGATAATAGCATAAATAATATACAAGTTAACAAATGTAACTGTAGAGATAGATCTAAATGTCCGTTAAATAACAACTGCTTAGTTAAAAATATAATATACAACTGTAATGTTAAAACGGACTCTAATTCTTTTAACTACGTCGGTTCCACATCGACGGAATTTAAACTTCGCTATAATAACCACAAGAATTCTTTCACAGATCCAAGCAAAAAATCTTGAACAGCACTATCAGGCGTACTCTGGCAACTTAGGCAAGATAACGTTAGATATTCGACGGCTTGGAATATAGTTTCAAGAGGGATTCCTTTTAATTCATCCTCTGAGACATGTGACCTCTGCGCGGAGGAGATATTCTTTATACTAAAATCTAAAAATTCCCTTAATCTACGGACAAATTTATTCAGTTGCTGCAAACATAGATTGAACTCAACTTTTAAATATAAATTTAAATTTAAAATGTAGTATATTTAGTTTGATTTATAATTATTTGGGAAACTAGCCGATAAATCTTTCGATTTCTTCTTTTTATTTTTATTTAAACATTCTTCATGAAAATTTAAACTACCCTAAAAGTTGATGCTCCAAATATTTCGAATAAACGTTACACTAGATAAACTTCTATATTAAATATAAGAACATATGTAGACCAAATGGGCATCCTAAACTTTTTGAAATGATTTCTGCTAGACGCGATTTGGTAAATAATTTTTAGCTTTATCTGTTTTCGACTCTGATGCTTATAATGAACTTGGCAATATATTGTCAATTAATTTTGAAGGGTTGATCTTTGTGGTCGATTTGCGTGGCATATTATGTTTCTATTATGTTTTTATTTTTATTATTTTAATATTTTTTAATATTTTTAATATTTTTATTTTTAATATGTAATATTTTTTAGTTTTCTTTTTTATTTATTTGTTTATTATTATTATTATTATTATTATTATTATTTTTTGTTTTTGTTTCTGATATTTTTTATTAATATATTGAAATCTGTTCTCTATTGATAGATAATCATGTAGAGTAAAGACAAGAATAGTATTGTTAAAGTTAAAATTAATATAGACTCTATATATATGTGTATATATACACATATATGTATACTTAAATTTTTATAGCACAATGAGAATGTTCTCCGTGTGAAATAGGGGTTTGCAGAGCTGATCACGTAAATTCACATCGATGTTTGTAGTTATCATATAAACATATGAATTTTTAAAACTAGACATAAGATCATTACTTTTCACACATTATGGATACGTGTCTCATTCAGGAATACTGATATTTACATTATAGTGCCTGGTTCTTATACGAACTAATATTTCTACATTAAAACATAGGGTTTTTAAATTCTGCCTCGCGTATGTCTGGTTACTTTTCATTTTTCTCTCTATATAACGGCTGGTTTCTTTCCTAACCACATATATCTCCCTTACATTAATACTAGAGCTAAATAAATAAATAAATAAATAAATGTATCATTGATACGTTCACTCAACGGATGTTCAACTACCTACTTTTCTCTATATATATCTATCTCTATCCTCTCTCTATATATATATCTCTCTCTGTTTCTTTACATGAAGTTCTTCTCTTTATCTATCTTTCCATCTCTCTATTTTGTTGCATGTATTTTGTTGCATGCATTTCTTCTTTTTCTTCGTTTTCTTTCTTTCTTTCCTTCTTTCTTTCTTTCTTTCTGTTTACAATTTTTCACTGCCAAATCAACTTTTTCAAATACAAGTCGATGTTGAACGGTATGTGAAATCTATTTATCTATAAAACTGTCTATATTGTATTTTGTCTGAGGAAGGCATAACATTGTTAATATGATATCCCTGAAATATATATAATGAAATAAATATGGTTTTATAAATATAGTTTCCATTTATTTAATATCGTATATATATATATAATCATACTATATATGGTTTTATAAATATAGTTTCCATTTATTTAATATCGTATATATATATATAATCATACTATATATGGTTTTATAAATATAGTTTCCATTTATTTAATATCGTATATATATATATAATCATACATATATATATATATATATATATATATATATAATCATACATATATATATATATATATATATATATATATATAATCATACATATATATATATATATATATATATATATAATCATACATATATATATATATATATATATATATAATCATACATATATAT
>CAXHJY010000498.1:17500-27500 GCA_964016885.1 Eledone cirrhosa | reverse complement strand
TCTCGATAAAAGCAAGGGAAGTAATCTACGCGTTTCATTCTTGTTAGAATTCATCAGGACTACATATCCAGTGCTTTTATCGAGAATGACACAGCTAGAGACTTATAGAATACTTAGCTGTGTACAGGAACTGGTTTGAAAGAGCGGTTGCCGGTCCGGCAGAAATTAGAAATTGGAATAAATGCTCTGAAATAGCGATATATATATGAATATAGACATAGAATATTCGAAAATATTCTGTATGTTTATAATAAACATTTTGAAGACCTAATCGCTATAGAATAGAATACGTCACGTATTACAATTAGATTCTCGATAAAAGCAAGGGAAGTAATCTACGCGTTTCATTCTTGTTAGAATTCATCAGGACTACATATCCAGTGCTTTTATCGAGAATGACACAGCTAGAGACTTATAGAATACTTAGCTGTGTACAGGAACTGGTTTGAAAGAGCGGTTGCCGGTCCGGCAGAAATTAGAAATTGGAATAAATGCTCTGAAATAGCGATATATATATGAATATAGACATAGAATATTCGAAAATATTCTGTATGTTTATAATAAACATTTTGAAGACCTAATCGCTATAGAATAGAATACGTCACGTATTACAATTAGATTCTCGATAAAAGCAAGGGAAGTAATCTACGCGTTTCATTCTTGTTAGAATTCATCAGGACTACATATCCAGTGCTTTTATCGAGAATGACACAGCTAGAGACTTATAGAATACTTAGCTGTGTACAGGAACTGGTTTGAAAGAGCGGTTGCCGGTCCGGCAGAAATTAGAAATTGGAATAAATGCTCTGAAATAGCGATATATATATGAATATAGACATAGAATATTCGAAAATATTCTGTATGTTTATAATAAACATTTTGAAGACCTAATCGCTATAGAATAGAATACGTCACGTATTACAATTAGATTCTCGATAAAAGCAAGGGAAGTAATCTACGCGTTTCATTCTTGTTAGAATTCATCAGGACTACATATCCAGTGCTTTTATCGAGAATGACACAGCTAGAGACTTATAGAATACTTAGCTGTGTACAGGAACTGGTTTGAAAGAGCGGTTGCCGGTCCGGCAGAAATTAGAAATTGGAATAAATGCTCTGAAATAGCGATATATATATGAATATAGACATAGAATATTCGAAAATATTCTGTATGTTTATAATAAACATTTTGAAGACCTAATCGCTATAGAATAGAATACGTCACGTATTACAATTAGATTCTCGATAAAAGCAAGGGAAGTAATCTACGCGTTTCATTCTTGTTAGAATTCATCAGGACTACATATCCAGTGCTTTTATCGAGAATGACACAGCTAGAGACTTATAGAATACTTAGCTGTGTACAGGAACTGGTTTGAAAGAGCGGTTGCCGGTCCGGCAGAAATTAGAAATTGGAATAAATGCTCTGAAATAGCGATATATATATGAATATAGACATAGAATATTCGAAAATATTCTGTATGTTTATAATAAACATTTTGAAGACCTAATCGCTATAGAATAGAATACGTCACGTATTACAATTAGATTCTCGATAAAAGCAAGGGAAGTAATCTACGCGTTTCATTCTTGTTAGAATTCATCAGGACTACATATCCAGTGCTTTTATCGAGAATGACACAGCTAGAGACTTATAGAATACTTAGCTGTGTACAGGAACTGGTTTGAAAGAGCGGTTGCCGGTCCGGCAGAAATTAGAAATTGGAATAAATGCTCTGAAATAGCGATATATATATGAATATAGACATAGAATATTCGAAAATATTCTGTATGTTTATAATAAACATTTTGAAGACCTAATCGCTATAGAATAGAATACGTCACGTATTACAATTAGATTCTCGATAAAAGCAAGGGAAGTAATCTACGCGTTTCATTCTTGTTAGAATTCATCAGGACTACATATCCAGTGCTTTTATCGAGAATGACACAGCTAGAGACTTATAGAATACTTAGCTGTGTACAGGAACTGGTTTGAAAGAGCGGTTGCCGGTCCGGCAGAAATTAGAAATTGGAATAAATGCTCTGAAATAGCGATATATATATGAATATAGACATATTTTCGAATATTCTATGTCTATATTCATATATATATCGCTATTTCAGAGCATTTATTCCAATTTCTAATTTCTGCCGGACCGGCAACCGCTCTTTCAAACCAGTTCCTGTACACAGCTAAGTATTCTATAAGTCTCTAGCTGTGTTATTCTCGATAAAAGCACTGGATATGTAGTCCTGATGAATTCTAACAAGAATGAAACGCGTAGATTACTTCCCTTGCTTTTATCGAGAATCTAATTGTAATACGTGACGTATTCTATTCTATAGCGATTAGGTCTTCAAAATGTTTATTATAAACATACAGAATATTTTCGAATATTCTATGTCTATATTCATATATATATCGCTATTTCAGAGCATTTATTCCAATTTCTAATTTCTGCCGGACCGGCAACCGCTCTTTCAAACCAGTTCCTGTACACAGCTAAGTATTCTATAAGTCTCTAGCTGTGTCATTCTCGATAAAAGCACTGGATATGTAGTCCTGATGAATTCTAACAAGAATGAAACGCGTAGATTACTTCCCTTGCTTTTATCGAGAATCTAATTGTAATACGTGACGTATTCTATTCTATAGCGATTAGGTCTTCAAAATGTTTATTATAAACATACAGAATATTTTCGAATATTCTATGTCTATATTCATATATATATCGCTATTTCAGAGCATTTATTCCAATTTCTAATTTCTGCCGGACCGGCAACCGCTCTTTCAAACCAGTTCCTGTACACAGCTAAGTATTCTATAAGTCTCTAGCTGTGTCATTCTCGATAAAAGCACTGGATATGTAGTCCTGATGAATTCTAACAAGAATGAAACGCGTAGATTACTTCCCTTGCTTTTATCGAGAATCTAATTGTAATACGTGACGTATTCTATTCTATAGCGATTAGGTCTTCAAAATGTTTATTATAAACATACAGAATATTTTCGAATATTCTATGTCTATATTCATATATATATCGCTATTTCAGAGCATTTATTCCAATTTCTAATTTCTGCCGGACCGGCAACCGCTCTTTCAAACCAGTTCCTGTACACAGCTAAGTATTCTATAAGTCTCTAGCTGTGTCATTCTCGATAAAAGCACTGGATATGTAGTCCTGATGAATTCTAACAAGAATGAAACGCGTAGATTACTTCCCTTGCTTTTATCGAGAATCTAATTGTAATACGTGACGTATTCTATTCTATAGCGATTAGGTCTTCAAAATGTTTATTATAAACATACAGAATATTTTCGAATATTCTATGTCTATATTCATATATATATCGCTATTTCAGAGCATTTATTCCAATTTCTAATTTCTGCCGGACCGGCAACCGCTCTTTCAAACCAGTTCCTGTACACAGCTAAGTATTCTATAAGTCTCTAGCTGTGTCATTCTCGATAAAAGCACTGGATATGTAGTCCTGATGAATTCTAACAAGAATGAAACGCGTAGATTACTTCCCTTGCTTTTATCGAGAATCTAATTGTAATACGTGACGTATTCTATTCTATAGCGATTAGGTCTTCAAAATGTTTATTATAAACATACAGAATATTTTCGAATATTCTATGTCTATATTCATATATATATCGCTATTTCAGAGCATTTATTCCAATTTCTAATTTCTGCCGGACCGGCAACCGCTCTTTCAAACCAGTTCCTGTACACAGCTAAGTATTCTATAAGTCTCTAGCTGTGTCATTCTCGATAAAAGCACTGGATATGTAGTCCTGATGAATTCTAACAAGAATGAAACGCGTAGATTACTTCCCTTGCTTTTATCGAGAATCTAATTGTAATACGTGACGTATTCTATTCTATAGCGATTAGGTCTTCAAAATGTTTATTATAAACATACAGAATATTTTCGAATATTCTATGTCTATATTCATATATATATCGCTATTTCAGAGCATTTATTCCAATTTCTAATTTCTGCCGGACCGGCAACCGCTCTTTCAAACCAGTTCCTGTACACAGCTAAGTATTCTATAAGTCTCTAGCTGTGTCATTCTCGATAAAAGCACTGGATATGTAGTCCTGATGAATTCTAACAAGAATGAAACGCGTAGATTACTTCCCTTGCTTTTATCGAGAATCTAATTGTAATACGTGACGTATTCTATTCTATAGCGATTAGGTCTTCAAAATGTTTATTATAAACATACAGAATATTTTCGAATATTCTATGTCTATATTCATATATATATCGCTATTTCAGAGCATTTATTCCAATTTCTAATTTCTGCCGGACCGGCAACCGCTCTTTCAAACCAGTTCCTGTACACAGCTAAGTATTCTATAAGTCTCTAGCTGTGTCATTCTCGATAAAAGCACTGGATATGTAGTCCTGATGAATTCTAACAAGAATGAAACGCGTAGATTACTTCCCTTGCTTTTATCGAGAATCTAATTGTAATACGTGACGTATTCTATTCTATAGCGATTAGGTCTTCAAAATGTTTATTATAAACATACAGAATATTTTCGAATATTCTATGTCTATATTCATATATATATCGCTATTTCAGAGCATTTATTCCAATTTCTAATTTCTGCCGGACCGGCAACCGCTCTTTCAAACCAGTTCCTGTACACAGCTAAGTATTCTATAAGTCTCTAGCTGTGTCATTCTCGATAAAAGCACTGGATATGTAGTCCTGATGAATTCTAACAAGAATGAAACGCGTAGATTACTTCCCTTGCTTTTATCGAGAATCTAATTGTAATACGTGACGTATTCTATTCTATAGCGATTAGGTCTTCAAAATGTTTATTATAAACATACAGAATATTTTCGAATATTCTATGTCTATATTCATATATATATCGCTATTTCAGAGCATTTATTCCAATTTCTAATTTCTGCCGGACCGGCAACCGCTCTTTCAAACCAGTTCCTGTACACAGCTAAGTATTCTATAAGTCTCTAGCTGTGTCATTCTCGATAAAAGCACTGGATATGTAGTCCTGATGAATTCTAACAAGAATGAAACGCGTAGATTACTTCCCTTGCTTTTATCGAGAATCTAATTGTAATACGTGACGTATTCTATTCTATAGCGATTAGGTCTTCAAAATGTTTATTATAAACATACAGAATATTTTCGAATATTCTATGTCTATATTCATATATATATCGCTATTTCAGAGCATTTATTCCAATTTCTAATTTCTGCCGGACCGGCAACCGCTCTTTCAAACCAGTTCCTGTACACAGCTAAGTATTCTATAAGTCTCTAGCTGTGTCATTCTCGATAAAAGCACTGGATATGTAGTCCTGATGAATTCTAACAAGAATGAAACGCGTAGATTACTTCCCTTGCTTTTATCGAGAATCTAATTGTAATACGTGACGTATTCTATTCTATAGCGATTAGGTCTTCAAAATGTTTATTATAAACATACAGAATATTTTCGAATATTCTATGTCTATATTCATATATATATCGCTATTTCAGAGCATTTATTCCAATTTCTAATTTCTGCCGGACCGGCAACCGCTCTTTCAAACCAGTTCCTGTACACAGCTAAGTATTCTATAAGTCTCTAGCTGTGTCATTCTCGATAAAAGCACTGGATATGTAGTCCTGATGAATTCTAACAAGAATGAAACGCGTAGATTACTTCCCTTGCTTTTATCGAGAATCTAATTGTAATACGTGACGTATTCTATTCTATAGCGATTAGGTCTTCAAAATGTTTATTATAAACATACAGAATATTTTCGAATATTCTATGTCTATATTCATATATATATCGCTATTTCAGAGCATTTATTCCAATTTCTAATTTCTGCCGGACCGGCAACCGCTCTTTCAAACCAGTTCCTGTACACAGCTAAGTATTCTATAAGTCTCTAGCTGTGTCATTCTCGATAAAAGCACTGGATATGTAGTCCTGATGAATTCTAACAAGAATGAAACGCGTAGATTACTTCCCTTGCTTTTATCGAGAATCTAATTGTAATACGTGACGTATTCTATTCTATAGCGATTAGGTCTTCAAAATGTTTATTATAAACATACAGAATATTTTCGAATATTCTATGTCTATATTCATATATATATCGCTATTTCAGAGCATTTATTCCAATTTCTAATTTCTGCCGGACCGGCAACCGCTCTTTCAAACCAGTTCCTGTACACAGCTAAGTATTCTATAAGTCTCTAGCTGTGTCATTCTCGATAAAAGCACTGGATATGTAGTCCTGATGAATTCTAACAAGAATGAAACGCGTAGATTACTTCCCTTGCTTTTATCGAGAATCTAATTGTAATACGTGACGTATTCTATTCTATAGCGATTAGGTCTTCAAAATGTTTATTATAAACATACAGAATATTTTCGAATATTCTATGTCTATATTCATATATATATCGCTATTTCAGAGCATTTATTCCAATTTCTAATTTCTGCCGGACCGGCAACCGCTCTTTCAAACCAGTTCCTGTACACAGCTAAGTATTCTATAAGTCTCTAGCTGTGTCATTCTCGATAAAAGCACTGGATATGTAGTCCTGATGAATTCTAACAAGAATGAAACGCGTAGATTACTTCCCTTGCTTTTATCGAGAATCTAATTGTAATACGTGACGTATTCTATTCTATAGCGATTAGGTCTTCAAAATGTTTATTATAAACATACAGAATATTTTCGAATATTCTATGTCTATATTCATATATATATCGCTATTTCAGAGCATTTATTCCAATTTCTAATTTCTGCCGGACCGGCAACCGCTCTTTCAAACCAGTTCCTGTACACAGCTAAGTATTCTATAAGTCTCTAGCTGTGTCATTCTCGATAAAAGCACTGGATATGTAGTCCTGATGAATTCTAACAAGAATGAAACGCGTAGATTACTTCCCTTGCTTTTATCGAGAATCTAATTGTAATACGTGACGTATTCTATTCTATAGCGATTAGGTCTTCAAAATGTTTATTATAAACATACAGAATATTTTCGAATATTCTATGTCTATATTCATATATATATCGCTATTTCAGAGCATTTATTCCAATTTCTAATTTCTGCCGGACCGGCAACCGCTCTTTCAAACCAGTTCCTGTACACAGCTAAGTATTCTATAAGTCTCTAGCTGTGTCATTCTCGATAAAAGCACTGGATATGTAGTCCTGATGAATTCTAACAAGAATGAAACGCGTAGATTACTTCCCTTGCTTTTATCGAGAATCTAATTGTAATACGTGACGTATTCTATTCTATAGCGATTAGGTCTTCAAAATGTTTATTATAAACATACAGAATATTTTCGAATATTCTATGTCTATATTCATATATATATCGCTATTTCAGAGCATTTATTCCAATTTCTAATTTCTGCCGGACCGGCAACCGCTCTTTCAAACCAGTTCCTGTACACAGCTAAGTATTCTATAAGTCTCTAGCTGTGTCATTCTCGATAAAAGCACTGGATATGTAGTCCTGATGAATTCTAACAAGAATGAAACGCGTAGATTACTTCCCTTGCTTTTATCGAGAATCTAATTGTAATACGTGACGTATTCTATTCTATAGCGATTAGGTCTTCAAAATGTTTATTATAAACATACAGAATATTTTCGAATATTCTATGTCTATATTCATATATATATCGCTATTTCAGAGCATTTATTCCAATTTCTAATTTCTGCCGGACCGGCAACCGCTCTTTCAAACCAGTTCCTGTACACAGCTAAGTATTCTATAAGTCTCTAGCTGTGTCATTCTCGATAAAAGCACTGGATATGTAGTCCTGATGAATTCTAACAAGAATGAAACGCGTAGATTACTTCCCTTGCTTTTATCGAGAATCTAATTGTAATACGTGACGTATTCTATTCTATAGCGATTAGGTCTTCAAAATGTTTATTATAAACATACAGAATATTTTCGAATATTCTATGTCTATATTCATATATATATCGCTATTTCAGAGCATTTATTCCAATTTCTAATTTCTGCCGGACCGGCAACCGCTCTTTCAAACCAGTTCCTGTACACAGCTAAGTATTCTATAAGTCTCTAGCTGTGTCATTCTCGATAAAAGCACTGGATATGTAGTCCTGATGAATTCTAACAAGAATGAAACGCGTAGATTACTTCCCTTGCTTTTATCGAGAATCTAATTGTAATACGTGACGTATTCTATTCTATAGCGATTAGGTCTTCAAAATGTTTATTATAAACATACAGAATATTTTCGAATATTCTATGTCTATATTCATATATATATCGCTATTTCAGAGCATTTATTCCAATTTCTAATTTCTGCCGGACCGGCAACCGCTCTTTCAAACCAGTTCCTGTACACAGCTAAGTATTCTATAAGTCTCTAGCTGTGTCATTCTCGATAAAAGCACTGGATATGTAGTCCTGATGAATTCTAACAAGAATGAAACGCGTAGATTACTTCCCTTGCTTTTATCGAGAATCTAATTGTAATACGTGACGTATTCTATTCTATAGCGATTAGGTCTTCAAAATGTTTATTATAAACATACAGAATATTTTCGAATATTCTATGTCTATATTCATATATATATATATATATATAATATATATATATATATATATAATATATATATATATATATATATAATATATATATATATATATAATATATATATATACATATATATATGTATATAATATATATATATAATATATATATATACATATATATATAATATATATATGTATATAATATATATATATAATATATATATATACATATATATATGTATATAATATATATATATAATATATATATATACATATATATATGTATATAATATATATATATAATATATATACATATATATATATACATATATATATGTATATAATATATATATATAATATATATATATACATATATATATATATATATATATATACATATATATATACATATATATATATATATATATATATACATATATATATATACATATATATATATATATATACATATATATATATATATATATGTATATATATAATATATATATATATATGATATATATATTTATATATATATAATATATATATATATATATATATATATATATATACATACAGGTACACATACATATAATAAGCGTCCGCTAAACTGATATGTACATATATGTATCTGTACCTGTATGTATATATATATATATATATACATTTATATATATATATATATATATATGTTACCTAGACACATATGACCTTAGCAACCTGTGTCCTACAAGACCAGCAAGAGGCAGACCACCTACCATTACCTCAATGGCCAAGAAAACCCACACAGATAGATGGAACGGGTGGACCAGAGCCATACGGACACCTGAAAACCACGATGAACTGAATAAAATGATTGCACATGTGGTAGGGGCCAGCATAAAACTAACCCTTAAGGAACATATGTTCAAATTTAATGGAAAAATATATGCCCAAGAGGAAGGAGCAGCCATTGGTGTTAGCATTGCAGGCGACATAGCTAACTTATTCATGTTACGGTGGGACACTAGACTTAAACTTAAACTTAAAGAACAATTAGAAGACCCCTTAATCCTGATAATGTACTCCCGCTACGTAGATGATATAAACATCGTAGTTAAGACACCCCCACTAGAGAACAGTCAGGAACTAGAGAGAAACACAATGGAAAGTATCCAGCAAATAGCAACCTCCATCCACCAGAGCATTAGAGATACTATAGACTACCCAAGTAAACACCCCAACCATTGATTACCTGTACTAGACACAGAGCTCTGGTTAGATACCATTAACAACAAAAAACAAATCCTCCATTCCCATTATGCCAAACCCATGACTTCCAAACATCTGATCCACCGAAACTCGGCCATTTCGGACCATACCAAAATCAACATACTGATTGCGGATTAGGTACGAGGTGATGAGAAATGTGTCCC